>RJWJ010014908.1:0-37300 GCA_004363605.1 Indri indri | reverse complement strand
CCCTGAACCACATGCTGGAGTGATTCAATGATGTCACCTGTCTCTTCTACCCATGAGCCTTCGAAGGTTTGTTGGGAAACCATTACTTGATTGACAGCTGTCCTCTGCCCACCTCTGACATTAGACGCAAAGACCAGCAAAGGAAGATGTTTTCCTAAATGCCCAGTGGTAAGAGAATGGAGCTCAGGCCTGCAGGCTGTGCAGAAAGAGCTGGGAGTCCAAAAAAACATGGCCCGTCCCTCACATGGGCTCCACCTCTTATGACCTTGGCTACCTGTGGTTTGTTGCAGACGCTGAAAGAATTCGCTATCTAAGAGATTGTTTCCTTTGGAGAGAAGGCCATTTCTGAGAGAGCTGAGAAAGTCTTTGAAAGTTACACAATTTATGATATTGATAGGGTGGGAAAAATACCAGGAACGGCTCTTTTTTTAAAAAAAATTAGCTTTTTATTGAAAATGTACATACAGAAAATGGTACAGCTGCGACTCCATTTACATGAAGTACAATAACAGGCAAAGCCCATTTGCTGTGTTAGAAATTGGTTACCTTTAGGTGGTAGCTCCTGGAAGGGCGCACGAGGGCTGCCCCCGAGGTGCTGGTGATGTTCTGATTCTTGATTGGGAAACACTTTTTGTGATTGAAGAGAATTTCAAATGGTATTTAGTATGCATCAAATTGAGGATAGAAAAACCCTGGGGATTAAAATGGTTCAGACAGGTAAGCCTTGTGTTTTGGGGATATCTTTGGTTTTCATCTTCCTGGCATCTTTTCCCCCGTCTCTTGGTTTGCAGCTCGTCCTTTCTCACTCTCAGTGCACGTGCTGTGGTCTGGCCCCCTCTGTGGCCCCAGGAGCAGGCGCAAAACTCACACACAGACTGGCTAAGTGACAGGCAAGTGATCCAAGTCAGACAATGAATCTGTCCCAAGACTTTCTAGAACCACTGAGAACGAGGCACATGCTCTGAGCTGGGGTTCTCTGCTGGTGGGATAGAAGCTTTGGTTTCTGGCAGCTGTCTTTGCTGCCACGTGCAGAGTGCCAAGTGGGAAGGAAGCTGTTGGGACAAAGGGAAAATTTCCCCCTCGCCCCTAAAGACTTGCTGAAAAACCAACTCGCGAAAGGCAGATAATTGGAGAAAAGGCATGTGAGTTTATTTAACGTGTACATGGGAGCCTTCAGAATGAAGACCCAAAGATATAGGGGAAATTGTCCATTTCTATGCTCAGGTTTCACAAAGGGTGGACAGCCACGTAGAAGCATGATGGGACAGAAAGTGTATGATCTAATGTGAATAGACCGAGTGGGGAAACCCAGCAAGGCCTGTCTAGATTCCTCCTGGCCTCTCTGCGAAATTCCTTTCCTTTGGATGTGAGGCAGGACCCTCTCCGGAATGGGTGTCTTATGACCCACAGTCAAACAGGGAGGTCAGATAATTTCTCTATGGCCAAGTTTTAAACAGAAAGGTGGAGGGAAAGTTAGAGCAATGTTTTTAGGTTTTGTGACTGGCTTTGGGGAAAAGGGGTTCTGGTTTCTATGACCCACCTTGGGGAAGAAAGATTCTAGTTTCTCTGGCTGGCCTCGGGGGAGAATGGGACTGAGAGACAGGAGGACACGAGAAGGTCAGAGAAAAACTTTTGCTTCAGAGGCCTTCACTTGGGGATATTGCTTACTGAGTCCCAACAAAGATGGTACAGAAGACAGAAAAGTCAAAATTCCTGGTGACAGTGTATGTGGATCCAGCTGTGCTGCGAGCTATCTTCATTCCTGTAATGTAGGAAAAACAAACTTTTCTCGTACTATACCCCTATTCGACCTAACAGGCAACACTTTTGTAACCAGATACGTGGGTTTCTTCATACACATGAATTCTTGTGTGGACACCAACTGGGTGTCCTGCAATGTGATTAAATTCTGATACTATCTACCTGGAGTCAGCATCCTGCTCCACAGGTTAAGGGCTCAGTCCGATAAGACTGCCCTCATTTCCCACACCAGTATCAAGTCCGAGGTTTTCACAAGTACTTCTGGCTGACTGGCCATAAAACTGGGGTTCCCACAGCCTCCTCCTTGGCTTAGATAATTTGCCAGGATGGTCACAAAACTCAGGGAAACACTCAAGCCTGCCATTTTAGTGTATAATAAAAGATGTGCCGCAGGGTGCAGATGATGGAGAGGTGCGGAGGGCAAGGTGCAGGTGGGAGAATGGGCGCACCTCCCTACCCTCTCGGGGTGCTCCTCCCTCCTAGAACCCGGGCGTGTTCAGCAATCCGGAAGCTGTCCGAACCCTATCCTTTTGGGTTTTTATGGAAGTTTTTCATTCCATAGGCATGATTGAATGAATCACTGGCCATTGTTGATCAGCTCAACCTTTAGCCCCTCTCCCCTCCCCAGAGGCTGGGGGTTGGGGCTGAAAATACTGATCCTCTGATCATATGCTTGGTCCCCCTGGAAACCAGCCCCCATCCTGAGTCTATCCAGGGCCCCCCACACACACCCCAGACATGTCATTGGCATACATAAAGACACTTGTCACTTAAGAGATTTCAAGAGCTGCCCCTGAAAGGAAGATTTACCATAAATCACAATATCTCAGTTCCTCGTGGACTTTTCATTTACATGTGTCAGTAAATTCCTTTTTTGATCTCTGCTCTTCAGGTCGGCTTTCCATCCCTTGCCTCTAAGGGTTCTCACTAATTGAAGAGATTCATTTCTTGGTCAGGTCGATTGGAACCATTAGATATACTTGTCCAAAGCTGACTCCTTACATTGTATCTTGAAGAACTGTGGTTATATGTGGTGGCTGGGTCTGGTGGCAGCTCCAGATTGGCGGGGGAGGTGAGGAGGAGGGGAGGGCTTTAGAAGTGGCTGTTGGGTTGGAGGGATGAGCTGAAGGGGCGGGTTCTGAAGTTGTGTTGGCCCAGCTCACACACTGTTTTTGCCTAGTGTGTGCATTTGGGATGGCATGGCGGGGGTGCTTAGCACTGTCCCTGGGTCTCTGCTCCCTTGTATTTTCTTGGTACTTGGATCTTGATGCTTTTTTAAATCTATAAAACAGAAGCATAAGAGATGAGAGCACATAGTTTACCAGCCTGCTGGAGATAACCAGAAGAGCCCAAAAATGACCTTCCATTACCCATTTTATATAAACTCTGTATTTTAAAATAGTCCAAATTATAAAGCACGCAAAGGAATTCTAAGGTGGCAGTTTTAGGAATAAAATCGTTAAGGTGGTCCTACCTGGGGGACAGGGAATGCACTAAATCAAAATCGCTTAAAATGGAGGTGATGCTAACAGTATCTTGTGTTTCACTGTGTGGATTTTAAGCTATTCACTTGATGGAAAATATCTTTCAATGAAACATTTAATGATGTATGACAACTTTGTAAGTAAACATAAAAGAATATCATTAAAATAATCAATAGGATTTCTTGCCTTTGGCTTATCTTCCTGTCACTGCTCATGTTCTGCCTGGATGTCTGCGCAGGGCTGGCAGGTACCACGGCGTTGTGCGAGGATCTGTTTCAGGCTTGGCTGTGAGGAGCTATTCGGTAAATAAACCTGTTGACATGACCTAGTTTGGTGCAGGTTTTTCCGCACTGAATCCCACAAGTCTACCAGCAGCCATATCACCTTGTTTCCAATTCCCATTCTACCTCTTTGACTCATTTCCTCACCGTGATAGTGATGTGAACAACTACAATATAACAAAGAAGAGACTTCTACAAGATCCACTGGAAATAATAGATTTTAGATCTTAAAATTGCTTAAGAGGATGGAACCACATATTCTCACATTACTGAAAAGAAGTTTAGAGGTGACCTCTACTTCAGTCACTTTATTTTACCAGAGAGGGGAAGTGACTTGCTTAATCTGTGGCAGAATGAGGCTAGACCCCAGGTCTATGGTGCCGCCTAACCTGAAAGTATGTCCACCTACACCTTAGGACTGGGATGGACCCAGACATTTTATGGAACTTCGGTGCAATCTACTTCTTATTGAAGAGGAGACGCTGGGATCCAAGGGCAGAGTTCATGCTAATGTACCTCCTTTTTGTGTCTTCATATCCTCTGAGAGATGCTAAATGGGGACACTGGAGTAGCCATAGGTCATTCAATAATTTCATTTTTAGCTGTTGTTACACACTCCTCCACCCCTTATGTGGCTTACAGGAGTGGCTAAAATAATGCAGATGGACTCTTTGGGTTTCATCTTGTTTCTTTTCCTTCCTCTGGCAGGGAGGCTAGAGAGTAGTGGTATCCAGAAGTAAAATATGCCAATAATTTATAGCTGGATAAATCTGCTTTTGAACTATATCATAACCACTAGAATTAAAATTAGCACTTGCTCAGGGCTTTTTATAGATTGAATGTTCTGCTACATGCTTTATGTGGATTATTTCATTTAATTCTCACAAGACCCCTCTAAGGCAGACATTGCTATTAGCCCCACTTTTCTAACAAGGAAACCGAGGCTCGGAGGGGTTATGTAACTCACTCAGGGTCACCCAGGTCTGCCTAAACACAAGCTTCAGTCACTACAGAAGACAGCAGACCTGAAGAACAGCAATGAAAATGTCATTTTTGGAATGTTAGAGAGATTGCAAGGTATGAAATGTATGATGTATTTAGATCAAGGGAATTATTCCCAGAATCATTCTGTTCCAGAGAGTCGAGAACATGGCAGTCCACTTCATCACAGATGGAGCCCTCAACTTTAATCTCAGACTTTCTCATGTCTGCACAGTCTGATAACAGAAATTCTTCACCTGTAGTAAGTGAAAATCTTGAAGAGGATCCATGGAGGGGCATTTGGGCAGCCAACCGTGTGTCCTTGCTCTGTGGTGCTTTTAGCATTGTCTGGGGTGTGTGCATGTGCTGGGTTTGTCATTGCAGAGAGCACAGCTGGTTGCAGACCAGCTTCTGAAGGCTGCAGGCAGATTCCTGGGGAGAGGGTGACACCTTAGTGCCAGTTCTCCTTACAGTCTTGTTCTGCACTTTCTAAAAATATTCCTGACAAACAGCTAATGGGCATTTTGGCCACACAGCTCCAGACCGCTGCTACCGTTTCAAATGGAATGCTTCTCCTTCAGGCCCGCTCGTCTTGATTTATATGGTGGGATAAATTCAGCTGTTTCATGGAACTTCACAGCAGCCTACTCACTAGAGGCTCTTTAAAAACAATAAAGTGAATTTTTGCCTCTTTTAGCAAGTGTTTCATGTTTATTTGCTAGTCGAAAATGAAATGAAATGAAGTGAAAGCTTCATTGGGAAGAACACAGCTGCATTATTGCCTAAGTATTGTTCAGCGATACACAAGGAAAGGGAGCCTCATCTCTTTAGAAGAGCAGTTGTTTCTGAAGCTCAGGAAGACTAAAGGGCAAATACAATATTTTAAAAAACATACATAACTTTATTGTGAAATGCTATAATGTTTTTGGAAAGCATGTTTGCAATATGTACAAAGAGCCTCAAAGTGCATGCCCTGTCACCTAGTGATTCCTTTTCTTTAGATGCATCTTGAAGAACTAATTGGAAATAAAGACAATTTGATATTCATCAGAGCATCATTCGTGATGGCAAAAAAATGGCCATAACCTAAATTCCCAACAGCAGAATTAGCAAAATAAATTATAGTGACTCATTTGTTGTAGTATTATGCAGTTATTGAAATGTCCATCTTTGAAGAATTATAATGATATGATAAAATGTTTAAGATAAAAGAAGTGAAGATATGAGGGGACTTCAAAAAGTTAGTGGAAAAATGGAATTAAAAGATAAAAATAAAAAAATGTATAAGCTTAATTTCTCAACAGAAGTTCCATCAAGATCAAGACACTTTTGTAAGTGCTGTTACCAGCCATTTAGTCCATTGCTAAAGAGCTGGGAGTCCTGGGAGTTTAACCATGTCAGTGCAGTCTTTTGTACATTATTAACTGCAGAAAAGTGGGTGCCCTTAAAATATTTTTTTTAAGATTAGAAAACAAAAAGAAGTCAGAAGGAGCCAAATCAAGACTGTAAGGTGAACGCCTAATGATTTCCCATTGAAACTCTCACAAAATTGCCCTTGTTTGATAAGAGGAATCAGCAGGAACATTGTTGTGGTAGAAGAGGACTCTATAGTGAACATTTCCTGGGTGTTTTTCTGCTAAAGCTTTGGCTACCTTTCTCAAAACACCCTCATAATAAGCAGATGTTATTGTTCTTTGGCCCTCCAGAAAGGCAACAAGCAAAATGCCTTGAGCATCCCCAAATCTGTTGCCATGACCTTTGCTCTGCTTTTGCTTTGGCTGGACCATGTCCACCTCTTGGTAGCCATTGCTTTGATTGTGCTTTGTCCTCAGGATGGTACTGTTGAAGTCATGTTTCATCTCCTGTTATAGTTCTTTGAAGAAATGCTTCAGGATCTTGATCCCACTTGTTTAAAATTTCCATTGAAAGCTTTGCTCTTTCTTGTCTGCAGCTGATCTGGGTGCAATGGTTTTGACACCCATCGAGTGGAAAGTTTGCTCAACTTTAATTTTTCAGTCAGAATTGTATAAGCTAAACCAATTGAAATGCCTGTGGTGTTGGCTAATGTTTCTGCTGTTAGTGGTCAGTCCTCTTCACTTAGGTCAAGAGCAAGATTAAAACAAGATTAATATTTTCCTTGAAAATTGGTATGGATGGTCTGCTACTGCAGGGTTCATTTTCAACATCATCTTGTCCCTTCTTAGAATGAGTTATCCATTTGTAAACTGCTGATTTCTTTGCAGCATTGTGCCCCTAAAACTTTTTGCAAAGAGCAATGATTTCACCATTCTTCCACCCAAGCTTTGCCATAAATGTGATGTTTGTTCTTGCTTCAATTTTAGCAGAATTCATGTTGCTCTGATAGGGGCTCTTTTCAAACTGATATTATATCCTTCTTAGTGCCTCAAATTGGATCCTGTTCAGATATGTTATAATAAGTTAGTACAAGTTTATTTTGGTGCAAAAAATGTTTGAAATTCATGCATAGGTTTTTCATAATATGCATTTTCCACGAACTTTTTGAGGACCCCCTCATACAAGCTTCAAAATTGCATATATAGCCTGATCACAATTCTGTAAAAATTTCTACACACATACACACACGCATTCACACTTCAGAAGAAGATTGAAGAAATAACTCCAAATTGCAGTTGTCTCTGGTTGGAAAGATTATGGGTGACTTTATTTTCTTTATGTAGTTTTCTATTTCCCCCTAGTTTTTGGCAATGAAAATTGATTCAGTTAAAAGTCATGATTTTTTTTTTTTTTTTAAAGAAGAAAGGCTCTTCCCAGAATTTTCTTAGGGATCTGGTACATGCACATCCATAGCTCCATAGTGAATTAAATCTGGAGGCCTGCAAGGTCAGGTCTTAGTTTTAGTCTGTTGTGGTAAACAAGGGACTACACCCTAGTAAAATAAAAGCGAAAGCTGAATTCAGAGTCAAAATACCAGAGGTCTCACTCAAACGTGCCTCTCTCACTAGCTGAGCACCTTGGGGAAACTATTTGGTACTCTTGAGTCTCTTGGAGGAGAAATGGATCCACCAGTGCCAGTTCTAGGCAAAACTGTGAAGCAGACAAATGCTTGTGCCTCTGCTTCTGTTTTGGTGTTTGTTCTACCCTACCATAGGGCTCCCAGGCTGCAATGCTCATCTCATGCTGTCTGCAACTCTCTCCTAAGGAAAACTGCTCTTTGTTTTGTTTTGTTTTTTCTTGTTTTCCTTTTTTTGAAAACTGTTCTTTGGAAAGGATCTGGTTCATTCCTTCAAACACATATTCATTAAGTACAAGGTTCACTGACCAGTGAATACTTAACCCATCACCCTCCCTAAAGATGTCTACATTTTCACAGGGAAATGGAAATAACCCATAAATCAAAGGACAGCTCTCCAGCAGACTGTCTAGTGGGGGTCTCTGACCCATGTGGTCGAGCTCGGGGAAGCTCGGCTTTGTTACTGAGGACCAGGACTTTGAATCGAGGCCCTCTTCTTGTGAACAGGTGCAGGGGAGTCATTTACCCTCCCTAAGCCTTCATGGATTCTGCATCCATGCATCAGAAATAATCATAATTTCTTCACAGGATTAGTGTGAAAAATAAAACAATATAAGTGAAATGAACCTTGGCAAAGTGGAAGGCAGAGGTTGCCTGAGCTTGTTGCAGAAGGTTTTGTTGGGTTTGCAGAGTGGTTACTTTTTATTTTTTAAAGACTGAGTTGGTTGTCAATGTTTGAAAATCAAGCAATGTCATATTTAAGAGCATGGGTTTTTTTTTTTTTTTAACTTCCCTGGGCCCTGGAATTGTGGCATGGCACCAATCTGCTAGAGCCCAGTAGTGGCTGGTCACTGTCAGGGGATCCTAGCACCCCCTGTGCCCCCTGCACTTGCTTCTATCTTAGGGGAGGGTAGTGGTGAAGGGCTAAGGCTATGGATTCAGAACTTCCTGCCCTGATTCTCTGCTCTACCATTTTCTGGTTGTGTGACTTTGGCCAACTTAATAAATTTGCAGAGCCAGAACTTGCTGGGGCCTCTGTTTCTTTATCTGTAAAATGGGATAAAATTCGTATCTTCTCAGAGGATTGTGGCAAGAACTAGGTCAAAAAATACATGTGATACCTTTTTGATCAGAGTTACCTAGTTGGTCCCTAAAGGCATTTGACTTGCCAACTTCTGCTAGAAGATTTGAATCAAAAGAAAGTTATTGTTTCTTCTATCTATCTATCTATCTATCTATCTAGTAATTTCTCTGCTATATGTTATTTGGTACTTCTGGATGAAAAAGTGGCCTTTTAAATAAATTCAGAAAATCTTCCAAATATTCTTTTAGATTAGCCAGCCCATCCTCACCTTTGGAAGATGTTATATGAATAGTGTTAGTACTCTTTTCTTCTTGGTGAGTTTTGCCATAAATTCATTGATTTTGACCTATTCCGAATCCCTTTATTGAATCTATTTCATGTATTTTCATATTTGATTATATTCTACTGCTAGTTGTTGCCTGTCTTTTCAACTAGAGTGGAATTCTGTCATATATTTCTGTTCTTGTATCCTGCATGATGCCTAGAATATTGCAGAAAATCAATAAATTGCTCATGGAATGAATAGCTAAAGTTATTGCTAAGGTGAATGGCTCTTTTGAAGACAGACCCAGTGACATCCAGGTTCTTATAGGACAAATCTTACATAACAGTGAATTCACCTATCCCTTCATCCACTCATCCATCTAGTTATTCATCCATCTATCCCCAACAACCACTGAGAGGGTGCCCACTCTGTCAGATTCTCAGCTAGGAGATTGGTGCCTCAGTAGATACTAAAGAAATGGAGGCAACATACCCATGAAAGAAACTGGAAGACCACTTGTGCATTGTGTAGTTTGCTAACCCAGATAATGACTCTGCATTTTGAGAGGCTGGTAGGTGAGAAAATGAAATAAGGATTTCTAGACTCAGTTAATTGGCTCAGGCAACATGAGATGTAGAGTTTTTCTGTCCTAGTCTTTCCATATTTTTTTTCCCTTTAATTATGCTTGTTTTATAACCCTGAGCACCAGCAACTTCTTCCTAATGTGGTAACAGCATCATCTAGGGCTGGTCTCCAAAGAGGAACTGGTTTGTCTGGAACTTTCTAAGGTAATTACTTTCTAAAGAGTTTATAGGTGGAATCTTTTTCTTGCCACAATTGAACTGTAAAGTATAGTCCTTTTGAGGGTCGTGGCTTGGTTGTTGACTTAACCCAGCTCTGATGTTGCCATTTCTAAATCATGCTGCTCATGTACTGAAAATTATATCAGTT
Organism: Indri indri; assembly: GCA_004363605.1. Lineage (NCBI taxonomy): Eukaryota > Metazoa > Chordata > Mammalia > Primates > Indriidae > Indri > Indri indri. Next base: position 27,501 of record RJWJ010014908.1, on the reverse strand, counting down.
ACTTGAAATTTGGGCAGAGCTGCTATTTTGGTTTCTTTCAAAACTAGGGTGGGACTTTGCCCACCCTGTTTCCTGGCCACTGATAGAGAAGGGTTGGGGTAGGCATGTCACACCCTTATTGAGTAAAAAGAGTGCCTTTCGATATCATTATCATTTAAAAGAATTATATAATCTTTTTTTCTTTTGACATGTATTCTCTTCTCCAGTATTATCCTGATGCTAATTCTAAAAAAATAAAGGAAGAAGAAAGATTTTTTTTCCCGTTTATAGTTTCAACAGGAAAGAATCTTATTGTAAAAACACTGTGTTCTCTTTCTCTTTTTTTGTATGTATAATTATTGAGGGTAAGGATATATTCAAATTATTTCAGAGGGTTTTATTGAACCTACTGAATAGCTTAATTGTGCTAAAAAATTCTCCTCGTGGCAGGATAAGAAGCTCTGCATTAGATGAAGCAAAGGATTGTGTGTTATTTCTGCTGTTAGTTCCCTCCCCACCTCGGGTCCTCCCAAGCCCCCATGGCTAAGGCCTCACAAGGTCACTAGAGAGAGGGGTGTACTCCAGGTGACTTGGTTTCCCTTGTCCCCACCTTCATAATTCAATTAAACAAACAGAAACTGAGTGTCCTGAAGCTGCCTTATCTCTTGCGTCTCAGTGCCTTCTTTTTAATATTTAGTTTTTAAGTAATATTTTTCATATTAGTAAAAAAAAAATCATGTTTATTATAGAAAAATTAGAATATTTGATGAGCCCAAAGGTGCCTAAGGACCAATAACCCCACCATCCAGGTAAAAACACTATTAATGCCTGTGTATGTGTGTGTGTGGAGAGAGAGTTTTATTTCTGTTTATTTTGTTCACTGTTTTATCCCCGGCATCTAGAATAGTGCCTGATACACAGTAGGTGCTCAGTGAATACTTGTTGAAAAAAATAAATGGATTTGAGTGGATGTTGGAAGTTTCTGACCTGCAGCAAGCTCTCACATGCCCCCTGGAGAGACCTTCCTCACTAATGCTGTGGCCTAAACAGCCTTCAGTCTCTTTACCACCTTCACTGTGCTAACCTACCTCTCACCTTTCCATACTAGCATGCTTTTTGGAGCCTTGTCCATTTTTGGAAAAGCATTCCATTAGCCTTTTAGCCTTCCTGTTTTAGCATCTTGCCTTCTTCCAAGGTGAGGAGTTCTTTGTAAGGTCAAATTTCTTCAATTTCAAGTTGTACTATGTCATCGTGTCCTGTCTTAGTGAAAATGTTCAGTGTTCATTGTACACTTGTGTAGTAAGGTGTTTCCTAACTCATGTGAATGAATTTTTTTTTCTAATACCAAGAAATAAAGCATTTATTCTAGAAAGCAACATTAAATTTCAGCAGAATTTGTCTGAACTGGCATTCTACCATAGCCAAAATCTAAGAGGAGGGGAAAAAAAACTAGTGAAACTCGATCTATAAAGCCAAGTGGAGGCCCTAGCATTACAGCAAACCACTGCATAGATTGTTCCTTAGAGCAACATAGGCATCCAAATATAGGGCTCTAAATAGAACTGTGGGGCTCTAGCTGGTTTGGTCTGATTGGAAGTCAGAAACTGTTGGTTGGATTCCGAGCATCCTGGACAGAAGTCACTGCCAATCCCCTAAGAAATGAGAGAATAGTCTTGGCTTTGGCTAAGTCAAATGCCCAGGTTCAGCCAGGCAGGGTTTTTATGGCTTTGTCTTCATGGCCTCAGGAAGTTGAAGCCCTCTCAAGTGGCTTCGTGAACAGATGAGGTATAGACTAGCGAGGGCAAATGAACATCAGCTCATGCATTGGCTCATTTTCTTGGCTGTCTTGGAGAATCATTTTACAAAGATTCTGACTGTCTGAGATCAGTGGGAAAGAGAGCTGCGATCCATTAGCAATGTCTGTTGTGGGTATGGAGGTGGGAGGTGGACTGGTGTGCCAACTGTTTCTCATTCTTGGTATACACAAGAGATTGTGCTCAAAAATAGTATTTTAAATCATTGCCTCTGGAAAAAGCATGGTACAAAGGGCCCTGTGACTAGGATGATCATAATGATTTTTCATCAAATTAGGATACTTTTGAAAGTGAAAGGGTTGCTGTTAGCCAAGGACAACAACAAGTACCTATGACACTTTGTTCAATGCAAATAACCCAAAAAGGAAAGGTGTTCTATTAAAGATATGTCCTCACCCAGAGTTTCAGGAGCTACTTGGGCAAGATCTCCCTTCGCACTGTGCTCTGTACTCTTTCCAGGGAGTGCTTTGATTGGGGGGAGTTTGTCTCACAGGGAAGGAAAGATTTGTTTCCTAACCCATCACCAGGTTCATGGCTGAGACCCCGTAATGAAAGATTAGCAAGAGAAAAACATTCAAATTTATTTAACATAAGTTTTATGTGTCATGGGAGCCTTCGGAAATGAAGACCCAAAGAAACAGGTAAACTTGTGAGTTTTTATGCTCAGTTTTGATGAAGAGTGGATAATCATGGAGAAGTAGGATTGGACCAAGGGGGTGTGATCTAATGGTAACAAACTAAGTGGAGGGAACTTAGCAAGGCCTGTCTGGTCAGATTGTTTTCTATGTCCCTGTGTCTTCAGTGATAATGATGTTCCCTTCCTCTGGGCGTAGGGAGGGTGAGGGGAAGGTGAGAGTAGACTTTCTGCTTCTGTTGTTTTCTCAGATGCCAAGGTGCTGTATTTGGGGGTCATGTGTTCTGAACACCCCAAGTCTCAACTCCCCAAGCATCTACCTTCTTTCATCCTCCACTCACTTGTGCCAAGGGGTTCGCAGTGAGAGCTCCATGGCTTGGTGATGGTGGCCAATGCTTAACACCAACTTCTGCTCCCCCTGGTGGCAGCACCATCAAATCCTCATACTGTGCTCATCCTGTGTTTTCCAAATGCCAGGGTTGCCTTCCAACTCCCTGCGGTGTGAATGGCTGCACCACCTGACCTCAGAAAACTGGCTTCCCAACACCCCAGCCCTGCAATCCTGCCCTGGGAACCTGCCGGCCAGCATGCTCTACCACAGGGCAGAGGGCTCCTGCATGGCCCGCAAGCCTGCAGACCAAGCGTGAGAGAGTTGGGATTCCCTAGGTCTGCGATTGATTTTTTTCTTTGTTAAAACATTTATTCCCAAGAAAGTCCCCATTCCTTAGATTATCATGAATAAGTTCAGGCAGTGTGGGACTGAAGGCACAAATTAAAAACGATGCAATGGGTGGCTGGCCCTTGACTGCAGAGATTTATTCTGGAAGTGTCTAGTTGGCTGTCTTCTTGGTAAGTGTGTTGGTCTTGTTCAGGGAATCCACCTACGAGTGCTAGCCCCATTTCCCAGACTGGGCAACAAGATATTTGATCAGATAAATAATGTCCTTGGGCAGCCACAGCATATTCATTTTTGTTGTTGTTGTTGTGTTTATTTGCCAATAGGAGATAAGAGCGTTAGAGTCAGAAGACTTGAATGCTAGACCTGACTTTCTCACAAATCATCTGTGTGACCACAGACATGTCCTTTCCCCAGCCACACCCCATTCTTCATCTGTAAAGTGGCTGGATAGACAGATCGGTGGTCATCGTACTGTGTCAGAAAAAACAGCACATAATCCTTTTCACAACATAGCACATAATTGCAATGTCCAAAACCCAAGCTGCTCTGATTGAACCCTGAGGCTTCTCTGGAGAGGAGGTAGGAAGGGTCTTTATGACGCCCCCAGCAGTAGAATCTGTGGGGTTTCTCTCCTGCTGCCTGCCTGCTGGCCATCCTTCTGGAGAAGGCTGCTCCTTGCATGTAGGCACTCCTGGCAGGGGGTGGGTGGCAAAATTAAAAGGAGATGAAATTTAAATCTCTCCAGTTTGCTACTTGTCAGCAGCTCCGATCACACGCTTGGTTGGGGCGGAGGTTGAAACCAAAGACTCAGAGGAGGTTTTAGGTTATCTGTGCATTGCAATTCCAGGTGTTAGGTTATCTGTGCATTGCAATGACAGATTTTAGGTTATCTATGAATTGCAATTCCAGTGGGGCTGGGCTCCCTGCACCTGGGAGTGTGTGGTGTGGGTGGACTGCCCTGTTCTGTGTTTCTCCCTAGCACTGGTCCTCTAGGGCACTGGTTCCAAGGCCTGGAATAGCATTTGGAGTAACCCTGATCTTGGGGTGCTCCAGTCCCTTTTTAGCACTTATTAAAATTAGGAGCAGCCCTAAGCAAGCAAGCAAGATGGAATAGAGTGGCAGGAATGATGTTTCATCTGTGCATCTCTTGATCTAGATGAGTGGCACAGAGTAGGCCCACAGATTTTTATTTGTTTATTTTCCATGAGTTGGCTAGGCAAGCGAATGAGGAAATGAGGCTAAGAGGGGTTAAGTAATTAGCTTGGCAGTAAATCTAGGGTAGACATCTGTTTCCATCATGCTCAGCTGATTCGAGAGGGAAGATGGCACCAGTGTGGCTCTGATGTCTTCATCTTCTCCATGCTTGCCTGCACTCCCTGTGCCTTCCCCCAAGTGTTCCTGGCTTGCCCTGCAGGCTTTTCCCACCACCCAGGGCTGCTCCTGGCTCCCCCTTCCTGGTGAGGCTCTCAGCAGGGACAAGGATAAATATCGGCATCCTGCTATGATGTTGTTTATCTCTTGGCCTGCAGGGTCCTCTGTGTGGTGGCTCCCAAGCCTGGAGCCATCCAAGCCTGCTGAATCAGGATTGCTGGAGATGGCAGGTGATTTTTAAAACAATCAGCCCCTGGAAACCCATAGCGACTGATTCTGCCCTTCCTAGCCAACTTAATCATCTGCCAAGGGTCCCCAGGCACTGACCTTTAGGGTCACATGGGCCAGTTTGCCACCTCCAGACCCTGCCATGCCAAATCATACTCTGGTCATGGTTTTTCTCCCACTTGAAAAAGTCCTCGCTCTTTCTGTCTTGGTCTCCACCGCAGGTGACCTCTGGAGCCCAGCTGGTCCCCCAGTCTTCCCCTTGCCAACTGCAGCTCACCTGAACATCCTCCTTTCTGAGTTCTGCTAGGTCTTTTGGGCAGTGCCTTACAGATGAGCACTTATTTCAGTTATTCAGTAAGTAGTGAGCAGTTGTGATGTACCACTCATCAACTGCAGGGACACTGCAATGAACAAACAGACAACAGCCCTGTCCCCATGGAGCTTGCACTCTAGTGGAGGAGGCAAATAGTAAATTCAATGCACAGGCACATTTGTAACATGAGGTCTGCCAAGGACAGGTGCTAGGAGAGTGAGGAGCTGGGTAATGAGAGGTGCCACTCAAGGGAGGATATTTGGGAGGGCCTGAGTGGGTGACATGGGTGGAGATCCATGTGGATCTGAGGCATGGATTGTTTCAGGCAGAGGAGACAGCAAGTGCAAGGGGCCTGTGGCAGAGGTGTTTTCACTGTATTCAAGAAAGGGCAAGGGGGATATCATTGCTGGTGTATTCCTAGCAGCTAGAGGTGCTGCCGGGTGCTCAGCAGGCACTTGGTAAAGGCACTCCAGGCTGTGACTGGAGTGAAGTGATGGTGGTGGAACGAGGGGAAGAGATAGTCAGGGTAAGGGTGTGGAGCACTTTGAAAGCCACAGTGAAGACTTCAGATCTTATGCCCAGAATGAAGGGATGCCATGCGGTGGTTTTGAGTAGAAGAGTGCTGTGGTGAGATTGACCTTTCCTCCAGCGTGGAGAATAGACAGCGGGGGTGAGAGCGGGAGCAGGGAGGCCAGTTAGGAGGCTCTTGCAGAGGTCTGGGTGGGAGACCATGGGGGCTTGGGCCAACATGACTGCAATGAGGATAATGAGAAGAATTTGCACGCAGGATGCATTTCAAAGGTAGAGACTGGGTTTTGAGGATGGGTTGGATGGGGAGCCAAGTCTGAAATCCAAGGCTTTTTCCGTCAGCAACTGAGTGGAAAGATGATGCTAAACCCACTAGTTTGCTGATTTCCTGCTTCCTGGTTTCCTTTTGATGAGAGCAGGGGCCCTGCTTCATACTGGGACATACCCCTAGCAGGGATCTGGGTCCCAGTTGGTGCTGTGTTAAATACCAGGGTCCACGGCAGCCAGCACTATGGATTGGTAGCACTGAGCCTTCTCTCCATCCATGGCATCCGCATCCCGGGAGGTGGGGTTTGGGTGCTCTCGTGGTGTGAGATTTTTGTGAGGGTGGCCCTCTGCATCACTCGGCTGTCATCAGGTAGTTAAGATGCCGCCTCTGCCTCTTTGGAGCTGGGCTGGGGGAGGAGGTGGGAACAGAACCCAGAAGTTCAACTGCCTAACTCCTCCCTTTCCAAGTTTATCCATCCTCGAGGGAGGGTTGCTCACTGTTCCTGCACGCCCCGATGCTTCCCTGCCTTTGCACATGCTCACCTCGTTTTCTCTTCAGCAAATTTCTCTCAATTTCCTTCTTTACTTGTCAAAATACCACCCCTTCTTTGAAGCCCATTGCAAATACTATTTCTTCCATATAGCATTTCCGGATGTCCCAGCCAGATGTGGTTTCTGCCTTCTCTGAACCCCATAGTAGTTTATGCCTTTCTTATGACATCATCTTCTCTGATGTCATACCCAGTCTTCTGAGCTGAAATGCCCGCAGTGAGAGCCACAGGCCTTAGTTACATCTGGGCGCCTCCCTCAGGGCCAGCACAGCCTCTGAACCTTAGTAGACACTTGATTATTATCCGAATGAAGATTGACTTTCCTTGTGACTGATATTTTCAGCAGCTGCAGGATGGTTGGCCCCTAAAGGAGAGTTGGATCAGAAACTAAACAATCAAATGTCTAGGATGTTCAGGTCAATAACATGCATTATTTAAGTAAGTATAAGAAAATTTTTATAAGAAAGATTTCACTTTCTTCACAATCCTCTATAAGCAAAAGCACAGTGCAAGCATGATGCTAAGGGGCGTGAATGCAGGTTTTCTATGTCAGGAGGCAATAGGTAGTGGTGGAGACTGTGGCAAACAAGAGGGCACATGTCCTTCCATTTGTCTAAATGTGACAGCTGAGCCTTAGCTCCAGACAGTCATTGCCACAGTATTGCTGGATAACCGATTTTTCAGGAAAGGCTGCAAATTCAGACTTTTTACACAGAAACTACTAATTTCTAGATGTTAGCAAATGATTCCATTTTTTTTTCAGACAGCACCATGGGAGGGCCTGGTTACTGGTTTGAGACCTCTGATTTACACAGAGGTGTTAGGCTTTCTCCCGCTGAGGGAAATAAATAAATTTATTTTGAAATTTCCAGGGCATCTACATGCTTTTTATAAAAGGAAGATGTTTGCGTCTTACCTTTATTCTGTAGCTTTTGCGTCCCATTGTCCTGCTCCCATGCTAGTGAGAACCCCAGGGTTATCCTATTAATGTGTGCCTGAATCCCAGCCTTGTGGGGCATGAGCACTTCCATAACTTGCCTTGGACTCTGTATCACAGGCGTTTTATTTTCTTCCAGGAGTGGTTTAAATGGAGGCTGCAGTCTTCTGCAAAGTATAATTGGGTTTAAATTGTAGGCTTAATAATAACAACGTTGGGCTTAATGTAGTGCCTTGCAGCCTCAGCTTGCAGCCCTTGGCAACCAATAACTCATCAATCCCCTCACTCTGCTCAGGAGGGGACAGCTGCTAGGGACCTGAATCCCCCTCCTCATCCTGATAGGGACTCACAGGGATGAGGGATCAAATGCCCACCAGAGCCACAGGCCACTGGAGGAGGGGGCAACCAATGGGCATCGCTTTTTGCCCTGGGCATGGAGGGCTCGAGGGTGGATTTTCAAGGCTCTTATTTGTCTTCTTCCTGTTTCTTCACCTTTGGGTCTCCCCACAGCTCATTAAGGATTTATTGGAAGAGGAGCAGAGGAACTCAAATTCCATGATTTGGTTTCTGCGCGGAAGGTTTAATTGGGAGGGTATATTAACTTAATTGGCTATCACCAAGCTTCAGGCTTCTTTCTGTACTTTAAGCAACTTTTTCTCCTTTTCTCTTACCGTAGCCAATGGAGCATGCCTTTAAATGATTACATCTTGTTTTTTGGTCTCTGAGTGAAAAGAGCTCTGGTTTAGAAGTCAGGGAGCCTGGATTCTGATTTTAACTCTTTCTAGAATGATCTGTGTATATTTAAATGGGAAACCCACTCGCCTCTCCCGACCTCATTTCCTCCCTTGGATAGAGGAGTAGGTTAAATTACAGGACCATGAAAGTCCCTTCCAGTGCTTGCAGCGGATAACTTCAGTGTTTCTGTGAAATGACACCAAACTCCTCCTTAAACAACATTTGGTGTGTTTCAAAAGTCAATAAAAATACCAATCTACATATGTTATACAACACACTAACTGAGGCTTGGACAAGTGAGGGCTTGTTCAGCAAAAACTCAGCATTTATGTTATAAAAAGCGCAGAGAAGGATGTTGATGTTGTGTGATGTGGGGCATCCTGCTTGAAAATTACAGGCGGCAGAGTCAATGACAGGGTAGCAGCAGCCCACGGCCGACTGATGGCCGCCTTGTGCACGTTTCCCAGGGTCCACCCTCTGGGCAGACCACGGATGTTCAGAACTTGTGGTCTGGTTCACCGTCAGTGACAAGCAGCTCCTCATTTGTGTTGGTTTCTGAGCTGCCTTTGCTTCGACCACTGTTTCTGGATGGTTTTTTGTTTTTGTTGTAGATGGTAGCGAATTATAACGTGGGAAGAATGGGTGGGGGTAAAAACGGAAACATTGAGCCTGAAGAAGTTTCTCTGGGCTTGGAAGTCTGCGATGGCCATTTTGACCAGCATTTTGGTCAAACTCCGGTGACAGAGTTTGAAGGCAGCACACGTAGGATGCCCCATTTTGTACGAATGTCACCTATGACAAGGCTTAATCAGATGGTTGTATTTTGCTTCTCTCTCCTTATGAGAACATTTGGTTCCTGGAGGCTCCAAGTCCATGCATCAGTCGGCTTTTACTGTCTTTGTCACTTTAGGGTTTTTTATTTTTTTTCATCTTTAGGTGGTATGTTGTATTTTTTTCAGGTTTTGTTCTCTCAAAGTAGACATTCTTACAAATGACTGAACCTAACATAAGCGATAGATCCATTGATAAGGGAAAACATGTCCTCTTTTCCAGAAACAATTTGCTGGTTTCTCTGTGAAATGGAGTAACAGCTTCTAAATGGCAGATTAACAGCCAATGGAGGCTGCTGGCCCGGCTGTGCCATGAGGGAGCAGGGCCAGGGGTGAGCAGGTGTGTGCTGCTCTCTAGGGTTAGAGGTGCCCGTAGATAACTGCCCATGTTAACTCCAATTCTGAGAATTAGGGTCAGTATTTTTGGATCTAGTTATTAGCTACGGAAGACTGTGTCTTCAGATTTCCTTAAAAGACTCAAACAATTGCTGGCCACTGATGTGTTGATGGCTGCAATCTGGACCTCCAGAAATGCCTGGCCTGGAGAGGAATGAGACACAGGAAAGGCCAGTTGTGATGGAAACGGCAAAGGCCGCACTCAGAAGGGGCGGGTTCCAGGAAACGCAGCAGGCCTGGCGCCTCCAGGACCCAGGTGTACCTGTGTGGGGCGGCGGTCCTGGGCGTGGCTCTGGGCTGTGTGCACTCACCTCTGACCTAAGAGGCCCTGGACAATGAGGCCTGCAGTGAAGGTGGGGTTGAGAAAATTTCAGAATTTTCTAAAGGCCATGTACGCACTCTGAGAAAGAGCCAAAGGCTGTCTTCTCCCTCAGAGTAAGGACCATCTTTGGTTTGTTCATCACCACATCCCCAGCACCTACCAATGACTATTATTATTCATTAATATTTGGTGAATAATTAAGTAAAAGGAAGGAGCTTGGGAGGACTCACACCGGTGCTGGCCAGCTGTGTCCTTGAGGCTCACACAGAGTCCTGTGGCCGCTGTGAGGCTGGTTGCCAGGTGAGCCGTGGGGACACTCTAGCGCTTGGGGGATGACAGGCCTCCTCTGGATAGTTGAAGAAGAAAAGGAACGTGTTGGAAGGATACTGGGCACCCCACGGAGCCAACAGGGGATCTGAATGTAAGAAGGTAGGAGCTAAGAAGGGCGGCCTGCAGGACCACAGCCAGGGCCACTCTCAGGGATGGCCTGGGGACACTGCGGTGACTCAGCACCCACGGCAGTGCAGGGCACCACGGGATGTCTGCCCTCCTTCTGCGCCTCCTTCCTTCCAAGTGGGCCATGCTGGGTGGCCAAGCAAGACACATATTCCCTGGGGCGGGCCCTGGAAGAGCCCTGCATTTGATGCACACTCCAGTTAATGAAGCAGTCGTGAAGAAAGAAACAAAATGAAACACACTATCAACATTTTAGAATTTTATTTTGTATCAAATCAGGGCCTGTAGGTTACAATGTATTGAGAATATGTGAATGGAGGTAACCAGGGGCTGTTACAGCTAATTGGCTTAAGGAAGAGTCTCAAAAAAAAGAGAACGGGCCAGGTGGTTTTGTTATCAGTTCAAGCCACGCCAGAATACTGGAAGCAGCTTCCCTGTCCAGGCCGAGACTTGCCACCTGCAGGGTCAACGCCAACTCTGTCCCATTTCCTTCCTGCGAAGCGGCTGGCCAGCTGTGCTGGGCTGTTGTTTTTCTCTGGGCCCAGCCCAGCCTTGTGTGCTATAAAGTGCTCTGGCTTCTGAGGGTGTATTAACTCTTGTTTTTATTGTGCTGTTAATTCCAGCTCTTGTCTGCCTCCCTAATTCATTCCACATGTCTGGGCCCTTCTGGCCACAGCGTCACAGGGCTCCTCTGTTTTGCACTTCTCATCCAACAGGCAGCTGGCAGCTCCGTCCAAGAGTCCTCTGGGTTCTCAGGTGCCATTCAGGAGGTGCCTTCTCCTTTGCTCAACCCCACTGGGTTCTAACATTTTCATGGCCTGGACCTTAACCCATATGTATCTTCTATCTTCTCTGAGCCTTATACTTAGCAGGGGCTCAACACGATGAGTTCAATCCATGAATGCTTCAAGGCACCTTGGAAGGCTCCCTACCTTAAGGTGTGCCCAGCAACTGCTGGAGAGAGTGACAGCTGCACATAGAGGTGACGTTAGGGTTGGGCAGCCTTACAGCCCAGGAAGGTGCCTCAGTGAAGGGATGTCCCAGAGCTCAGCAGACACACGTGGGGCCTGCAAATAGAGGAGGGAGGGCAGCATGCTTGTGTGGCGTGTGGCTCCTAAAAGCTCTAGAAGGGGAAGTGGGCCACGATGGGTGGGGGATGGGCCCCGGGAAGGTTTTACCCTCACACTTGGGCTCTGGCCAGGCCTGCCTGATACAAGCCATGATCATGCATGATCTTTAAGTAGGAAGGGACTCAAAACCCTCTGATTTTGAGTTTTCCAAGTGTGTTCCTTGGAAGAGCCTGCCTCCCTCCATCCTTCCCTCTCTTCCTTCTTCCTTCCTTCTTCCTCTTAACCAGCCCCTTCTGTCTTCACTCTCCAGAGGCGGAAGGGTGGAGAAGGCAGCCCAGGTAGGCAAATGTGTCCATTTCAGGATCTACCCATTTGCTCCCAGAGTATGGAAGGCGTATGGCCTCTGCCTTGAAAGCAAAACGGTAGGGTACGCAGCGTCAGAGAAGGAACCCTGCTGTTCCCCACCCGCCTCCCCACACAGCCCAAGTCACAGTGTGTTCCTGGGCCTGCCTGACTGTGCCTCCCACTCCCTCTGCCTCCTCTTCCTCCTCCCCAGTTTCCAACAGGTCCTCGCCCTGATGAGCCATTAGCTTTGCCCCAATTTTAACCCCATTAGCAAGACTCCCAGAGCCCGCGCGCAGTGGCACGTCCCATCAGCAGCCGCCGCCTCGCTCCGTCGGTGCCCACCCACTCCCCTGCCTGCTGCCCCATCATTTCCTTGTCGTTATTTCTGGGTGCTGGGAGGGAACAGTGCGAACTAGCTGCTGCAGAATTAAAGTGCATTGTGACCACCCTACTCATAACCACAGTGCGTTTTTAAAAAAAGGATGCCTTTGAGCAGCTTAGTGCATACACACCAGGCTCTTGGAGGCTTCAGGGGGAGTGAAGTTTCCTAGTAGGAAATAAAAAGATAAATTCTTTATTCCTTTGTCCAAAGCTTTGCCTTAGTCTGATTTGCTGACCCTCTTGTCAGAGTCCAACATGGGCCCATGGAATGTTGCTGATTATCCCAAAAGGGGGTAGGGTGGGTATGGTTTGGGAAAACACAGATAAACTTCTAAAGTCTCTTTACTGAGGGACTTTTCAGAACTATGAAAAGGGTACGTTCGGTGAGAGCAGGCACTGTGTCTTTGTCATTCACTTTGATGCCTTCAAAAAAAGATGATCAAATATGAGTATATGCCTCATGAATTTCCAAAAGGAGATGGGGTTTACAGCATCTTCCCACCTCAGGACTCCATATTGTAGAGCACCGTGCAGGTGAGGCTTGAGGACGTCCTGCTCCCAGTAAAGCGGGGAAGTGTTTGTCAGCCCCTCTTTAAGGAAGCAGACCAGGAGTGGGAGGAGAGTTGCTCTTAATTAATAAAGTGGCCATTGGGCTGGTGGCTTATATGTTGAATTCAGGCACAATTGCATTAAAACATATAATTTATTGGGCATCTACACTACACTTAGCATAATTCTTAGGAAATGTGCTGACAGCATGTTAGGTGCTTGAATCACAATGAACAAACACAGTTCCTGGCATGAAATAATTTCAGGAGTTTCATGAAACGAGCCTAGAGAAATAATCAGAGAACAATTCAAGGCAGTATATGATTGTGAGCCAAGGTGTTCACTACCAATGGTAAGTGCTATGAACAGTGAAAATAAGGGAGAAATCGGACGTGCCTAGGGTTATCGTGAGGACCTTTGGGAGAAAGTGGGACTAGAGGTGGATGTTGAATAATAGGGATGGATATGGGTTGTGGAGCAATAGACTGGAAACGTCCCAAGGGAGAGATCTTTGACTGTTTTGTCCACCCCTGCATCCTAAGCACTTAGAAAGTCCCCAGCACAGCGTAGCTGCAATACCCATTTGTTGAATGAATGATAAAGTGGAGGAGGGAGGAAGAGCATTCCAGAATTCGACTGTTGGGCGGAAGCTCTGGGATGGGAATGTGTTCACTCAGCGCGGGGAGGGTGAGCGGTGGTGGGGGTGAGGGGAAAGGGCGGTGCTATTTAGAAGCCATGGGGTGGAAACCTGGGGGCAAATTGTAAAGGCTCCTGAAGACCAGTGCAGAAAATTCAAATGTGACGTTGTAGGCTCTTAATTTCGAGGGAGATAACATGGGAAAGCAACCACAGTGGAAAGCCACCCAAATGGAAAAACAACAACAGCAGTGGTGTTTTAGTCTGCAATATTAGTCTGGTGACTGATTGTGGGGAGAGGGAGAAGAGCCAGACTCTTCCAAATGGGTGGTCGCAGTGGAAGTAGAGAAAGAAAAAAATACCTGAGAGACGTTCTAAAGTGAAGACATAGAGTTTAGGGGACAAGGGGGAGGGAAAAAGTAAAACATAAAGACAAGAATTTGAATAATTAGGAGAATGTTGAGGGGCAATTCTAAAAGTCCAATGTTAGTTGGAAGTGATGGCATAGCATGGTACCACAGATGTCCTAAAAGTAGTTGGAAATATTGTGCTGAAGTTTAGGTGCGAGGTCTCAGAGAGGAAACTGAGAGAGCTAAGGGCTCAGGACTGACCCCGATACATTCTCTCATCAGATCACTACTCGGGGGCTGTTGGGATGGTGGAGGGATGTTGGGGTCCACAGTTCCAGGAAGGTTACAGGGCTACGTTTGTGGACAAGTTGGAATTGACCGTGGGAGGGTTTGAAGAAGACATTAAGGAATCAGGTATGAGAGCCCAAGAGACCTTATGGAAACCTCCTGCCCCAGAATCTCTGGACATTTGGATTGACAGGCATCTGGTGGGATCCTGTGTACATTGTACCTTGATACCATTTCTATTTTTGCTTTCCAAATCTCATGCCAATTGGTTAAATGTTACAGGGGAAATTCCATTTAAATATTAAGAGTCCACCAATTCATACATCCTGATTTATTATGTAGTTTTGACTTTCTGGAGGTGTTCAAAGTTAGTTAACTCCTTCAAAATCTTTCATGGCATCAGCATAACTAGGAAGTTCCGAGCACTTATATTGAGGCACCAATACATGAGGCCCTTTACCATTTAGACAAAGCTTCTGGATGGCTGTCATACATCTGGTGATTTTTAATTTTTTAAGCCATGAGCAGAGTAATAGAATAGACTCTATTTTTTTTCTTTCCAGATGGGGTCTCACTCTGTTGCCAGGACTAGAGTGCAGTGGGGTCATCACATAGCTCACTGCAACCTCAAACTCCTGGGCTCAAGCAGTCCTCCTGCCTCAGCCTCCTGAGTAGCTAGGACTACAGGTGCATACCACCACACCTGGCTAAGTTTTCAATTTTTGATAGAGACAGGATCTTGCTGTGTTGCCAAGGCTGGTCTTGAACTCCTGGCCTCAAGCCATCCTCCCACCTTGACCTCCCAAAGTGCTAGGATTACAGGTGTGAGCCACCGCACCTGGCCTCTATTTATATTTTTGTAAAGACCAGATGAATATAGCAGCAGCAATATTAGAGTGAAGTGATGACCACATTCTCTTGGTTGTGTGTCAGAGTGAGACGCCCAGCTGAAAGCCCTGCTATGAGTGTGACTAGGCCAGGGCCAGACTCTGGGAAATCATTGGCACAATACCCAGACCTGACCCTGAGGAATTACTGGCACAATATCCATACTAAGTACGTAGAGTCCAAGAAGCCCAGTCCCTAGGTAAAAGTCAGAAGTCAACACCAGCAGATGCAGGGAGAAAGGCAGGGTACTGGAGGTGAGGCAGGCATAATTAACCAAGACTACGTGTTTTGCATGTGATAAAATACACGAAGTATAAAACTTACCATTTTAACTATTTTTTTTTTTTTTTTTTTTTTGAGACAGAGTCTCACTCTCTTGCCTGGGGCGAGTGCCGTGGCGTCAGCCTAGCTCACAGCAACCTCAAACTCCTGGGCTCAGGCGATCCTACTGCCTCAGCCTCCCGAGTAGCTGGGACTACAGGCATGTGCCACCATGCCCGGCTAATTTTTTTTCTATATATATTTTTAGCTGTCCAATTAATTTCTTTCTATTTTTGGTAGAGACGGGGTCTCGCTCTTGCTCAGGCTGGTCTCGAACTCCTGAGCTCCGAACCATCCGCCTGCCTCGGCCTCCCAGAGTGCTAGGATTACAGGCGTGAGCCACCGCGCCCGGCCATTTTAACTATTTTTAAGTGTATAATTCTGTGCCATTAAGTACATTTCACACAGCTGTGCAAGCATCACCACTGTATAGTTCCAGAACTTTTCATTATCCCAAAAAGAAACTGATACCTATTAACCAGTCGTTCCCATTACCCTTCCCCCTAACCCCTGGCAACCACTAATTTACTCTCCGTCTCTATGGATGTGCCCATTCTGGATGTTTCATATCAATGGAATTCATACAAAGTATGGCCTCTTGTATCTGGCTTCTTTCACTTAGCATGTTTTCAAGGTTCATCCATGCTGTAGCATGTATTGGTATAGCTTTCATTTTTATGGTTGAATAATATTCTACTGTCTGGATATATCATATTTTGTTTATTCTTTCATTGGTTGATGGAAATTTGGATTGTTTCCACCTTTTGGCTGGTTAGGAACTGTGTTGCTGTGACCACTCAGGTTTAAGTTTTGTTTATGCACCTGTTTTCAATTCCCTGGGCTATGTACCTAGGAGTGGAATTGCTGGGTCACATGGTAATTCTGTGTTTAACTTCTAGAGGAATTGCCAAACTTTTCCACAGCGGCAGTCCCAGATTACATGCCCACCAGCAGTGTACGAGGGTTGCAGTTTCTCCTCATCCTTGCCAACATTTGTTTGACCAAAGCTAATTCTTGTAAGAGTTTCATAGCTGTCTGTTTCTTCTTTGAAGGCCAGGGGCTGACCCAGTGGGGTGACCACCATTAGTCTTAAAGATCCAGCCCTCTGGGCTGTCAGTGTAACCCCACCATGGCAGCGATCAGTGGAGAGAGCAAGCCTCACCCAGATGCCTCGTGTTCAGTTTCCCAGCCTTAATTCACTACTTTGGCAGTGCCATGGTGTTTGCCTTCCTGCTAAGTCACTCTCTCTGATGCCTGATTTACCTTCCAAAAGTTTGGAAACCACAACTGAGGAAGGGATATGGGCACTTCTTACACCGGGGTAGGCCCTTCCTTCCCTTTAGGTAACTGTTCAACGCTTGAACCAGTCTGCAGCTGGGCATTGACTTCCACGGAAGCTGCGTGCCATGCTGGCTATTGAGTGCAGCTGGCTGAGTGCAGTAACTGGCCACAAATCAAAGCTCATTAGATGGAAGCATTAAATAATATTGGGATTGGGGAGGGAGGAGATTTTAAAGGAGTGTTGAATTGGAGAGATCAGCCAGTCTGCTTTCTCTAGTGTCGTTCCTGTTTGGAGAGCTCCCTTCAGCTGTTAAAACTTGGCCTGACATTTGTGGGCATTTTCAGCCCCCTCTCGTGTGCCCGCCCCTCCATCATACGCTTCCCCCCAGCAATGCGTAAACTGGGAGTAATTTGACTGGAAATCAGGGTGGAGCTCAGTGAAGCGGGTAATTAAGAATATGATTTTTTAAGCACTTCAGGGAGTTATTAGAAATCAGAAATGTCTTTTTTGTTCGAATAAGAGTTACTGGTTTGTGAGGGCAGAGACCGAGATGTCATTATCTGTGTTCTTGGAAGCCGAAGGGCTCTGAGTGCAGCCCTCAGTAGCTCTTAGTATCAGGGGGAAATCTTGCTGGCACCAGCCCACCCCGGCTCCTGCCCAAAGAGCACCTCCATGCCAGGGTGCAGCCTCCCTGGTCCTCTGGCATCAGGCTGACAGCTTCCTAAGGAAACCCTTTCCTCTAGCCAGTCCCCAGATTGCAGCACACTGTCTGCTTCAGCCATGGGACTCTGTCCTCCATGGCTAGGCGGCTTCCTGTTTAGAGCAGTCCAGAAAGAAATATAGAAACTCATGAACCTCAAAAAAACAACCTCCTACCACAAAGAGAGAATGATGTTTATGAATTCTTGGGGAAAGAACTAAGAGGGAAAGAACCACTTTGGCGAATTCCTCATATAAATGTTAATGACATATGTGTGTACTTAAATATAATTTGACGTTCGGGACATGGAAACTTTGAGGAGTCTGAGAGGTTGTGATGTCAGCAAGAAAGCAGAATAGGTAGCTCCAGACCCTCCTTCCTCCCCGTGGAGACAGTGACTCAACAACAACACCCAGATTAGTACCCTTTGTGAAAACTCCAGAAACCAGTTAAGAGCCTTCTGCAACTCAGGTGAGCGCTTAACCAGCCCCAAGGAAGCCAGTCATCTGACTACAGGTTGGAAGTGGCCATGGCAAGAAGTCTTCAAAAAATTTGAAAATAATGGAAAGGAGGCAGCCCTGTCCTAATAAAACACAAGATCAATGTGTAAGAGGTCACAGCAGAGACCTTGATTCTCTGAGGGTAGTGAGCTCAGGCTTGACCAAAGGCACCAAAACAGCCAAGCCCAGAAGGTTATTTATTACATACACGTGGGATGGTCTGGCCCTGGGATACCAAAGACAGCAGGCTCAGGAAGCCAAGCTACAGAGCCCCTGGGAAGGGCACCTGCTGCCCATCGCGAACGTCTGTCCACCTTGCTTGGGAGCAGCACGTGGACTTAGGGACCTGAAGCCTTTATACAGTTCCATCCACGGCTCATTCCCTTCTCTTTGTCGGTCCACCTGAGAGTCACATTTCATATGATAAAGTAGTAAAGCATGATGCAACCTGTTTGAAAAAAAAAAAGGAGACCGAGAGACTCTTAACTCTTTCCTTCCTTTAGACTTGGAAGTAATCTGGGGACCCCAGATGATAGCTTTCCTGTAAGGGTTCAGAATGCCAATTTCTTGTTTTCCTCCCTCAACCCCCTTCATCTTTATTTTTCCCTCTCAAACCTTCAGGTCTCAGGAGTAGGAGATAAGCCCTTGAGGATTTGCCTCTAGATCAGATGTCCAGAAACTCTCCCAGAACCTCTGGAATATTTGCCTCACAGGGAGAGGACAACCTCAAGTTAAAGCCTTTGCTGCAGACATTAAAGATTCAACAATAAACAAAACCTTCTTCCTCTTCTTTAGGAGAGTTCAGGGAATCTGATGGCAAAAAAGACTTTTGTTTCCTCTCCTAGAAACATTCTCTTCCTGGAAAAAAATCTTCACCTGTCAACATGCCCATCTCATGCTATCTCAGACTCATGTTCTGGATTTTTCTTCCTCTTGCCATTTTTCATCGTGTGTTCCTTTGGCAGGTGCCCTGATGCTCTGTCTGTTTTTCTGGATCACCTTGGTGAGATCATTACCGTCGCTTCAGACTAGCCCAAAGGCAGAGGGCAGACTGACCTGTTTTTCTCAGGCCCATAGCTGACAACTCTGTCCCTGAGCACCCCCCACTAGTCACAGCCAGGACCCCGTCCACACCGCCCCCTCTGAGGACTGCTGCTAATGGTGACCAGATTATCAGGGCCCTGGAGGGGAAACTACACCTCCTTCTCGATAGATGAGCTCTTCCTTTCTCCCAGAACATCGGTGGCCACACTTCCTTCTAGTTTGCAGCCTCAACCTTCAACCTGAAACCCAAAAGCTATAATTGGGAAAGGTCTGCTTATTGTTAGGTGAAGGATTTTGAGGATGGTAATTTAACTTATAATGAAGATAAAAAGCAATTTCCTGCCCACCACTGCTCTCTCTCTTTCCCTCTTCCTCCTGCTCTAGACTTTGAAAAATGAAGCTTGAGAAAATATGACCCTGGGGAATAATGGATGTGAGAAAGCTGTGTAGCCTCAACTGGAAAGCAATTAGCTGCCCAGGAGCATCTCCGAGCAAGCGGAGACACGTCCCTGAGGTCAGAAGACATCGCCGTGATTTAGTCCTGTGTTGGCTGGTTTGCTGACAGCGCGCTGTGTGTCCTGGGGCCCCACAAGAAATGGCTGGCAAAGACCGGGGTCACCGCTTGCCCAGCTGAACAGTACCTTTGCAGTGACCCCCAGTCAGTGGGGGAGACAGAGAAGACCAAGCGAGCCACAGCTTTGAATGGGCATCTAGTCTTGAGCTGTCACTCAGGTTTAAAAATGGTAAATTAAGATTCTGCCTACTCATTTTTTGCTGGGCTCTTCATGTTTAAGACACAAACAAAAAACCCACTTCCTTTGTAGTATTATTTTTCACAGTGTGAAACTCAGATGTCCACATCTGAGAGATGTTAATAGATTAAGTATTAAAAAAAGAGTTTTACAGTCAAGTTTTAAAAGCTCTAATTTAAACCATAAACAGCTTTCTACAGTACAGGACTTCTCAGAGACCTTAAGAAGTCCATGGCACAGACAGCCGTTCTCAAAGGTGTCCGATAACGGCGACCCTTTCTGGCACAGTAGCTCTGGGAGCTGTCATTCGGCAGAACGTGTTTTGCCGCTGTATACCTGCTCCTCATTTCCAAGACCTTCATTTTTCATTGCTCTTTCAAACTATTACAGGTGACTTAAATCCTTGTAGTCATGTCTCTTTTACGTGATGATTTTTTAAGAAATTGACCCATTTGGACCTTATTTCATAAAAGATCAGTCTGTCAGCTTGAAATAAGATGAAGACTATTACAGCGTTTAGGTGGCCTTGTCATCTGCAGTGTCAATGATGAGGAACCTGAGGCCCGGCGAATTGAAGCAATTGCCCGTGGTCACACTACTGGCCAGTTACTGTTGGGCCGAGTCCAACAGCTGGGTCACCTGACTGTGCCTCGGTGTCCCTCCTCCAGCCCCTCCGTTTCCACGCATGATCTCCTTTGACCCTGAGAGCTTGGCTCCTGGCTTGTCCCCGGTTTTTCCTTCAGCCATACCTCTTGAGGGGATTTATCCAAGTCCCTTGTGCCAACTGTTGTTTAGCCATTTTCACTTTGTTCCATTTTAAGTAGGGAGATCCCTGGCCAAATATTTTTGGTAACATATTTGAAGGCAGAGTAATAAATTGGGAACAACCAGACCATTCCTTTGGAACAGCTTCTTCCTTATGAGCCAGCCTTTTGGCCTGTGAAGCCAGTTCTTCCTTCCAGGGTTGTCACCGCATGTAGAGGCTCGGCCCAGCCAATGGCAAGAGGGTGGGAGGTGCCAACTGCGCAGAACCAGGACCTGGAGTTAGGTCCCTCCACCGAGATAAAGTAGGGAAAGTTTTGTGTCAAAAAAGTCCAGCAACAGCACACTGTGGTTCAGGCAGATAGTTGGCCCCAATGTCTCCAAATGCTGGTGGAACTCAGTGAAGAGCAGGCTAGCAGGCAGCTTGGGACACATTCCAGCCATCAGTCCAAGGGACAGTGTGATGGATATTCCAGATGCTACGACAGGAGCTGGCTCTAGAGATAGATGAGGCTTCAGTGGTTAGAACTGGGGACACAATCAGTACTTAAGCAGTGATGAGACTGCATTGATGCTGAGTTGAAGGGTATGAC
The DNA here is from genome assembly GCA_004363605.1 of Indri indri. Classification (NCBI taxonomy): domain Eukaryota; kingdom Metazoa; phylum Chordata; class Mammalia; order Primates; family Indriidae; genus Indri; species Indri indri. Next base: position 7,000 of record RJWJ010014908.1, on the reverse strand, counting down.
ACTGAGCAGCTCTCCAGTCTTCCCTGCCTAACGTCACAGTTGTACCAGGTATTACTGGTGGTGCTGAGCAGGGACAAGGGTGGAGGGCTGGGGGGTCTCAGGTAGGAAGAGGGGTGAGGCAGAGGCTAAGAGCCAGTAGCACCCTCTACTTCTCCTGTTCCAACACCGGGAATCCTTGTCTTTGTCTTTACCCTCACAAATCTCCTAAAGGTGGGACGACGTCTGTTTTGTTCAGCTTCCTATTGCCTGTGCTGAGCACAGTGGTGCCCCGAGGTGTCAGTAAATACTTTCAGCATGAATGAGTGAATGAATTGAACTATTTAACCGCAGTGCAGATGGAATCAAGTTTGCAGGGGAGGCAGTATATTCAGGAAGCTGGAGATCCCCGTCCTTCGAGAGCAGATGCAACTAGTTAGCCCCTCTGGGACACAGCACGGTGATTTTTCCAGACTCCTCAGGTCATGAGGCTTCGGTTTAAGTCTGCCTTGACCAGATAGCCTGAATGTGGCCTGAAGCCGAACTAACCTGGAGGGAAGCAAATACAGTTGGATCCCAAGGCTGTAAGTCTGTTTCTGTTTTGAACAATTTGTCTGGTAAACATTTAGCAAGCTCTGTTTCACCTCACTGAGGATAAAAGAGAAGCTTTGGATCGAAGTCCCAGTGCCAGAGTTTCTGGCCAGCAGTGACGTTTCTCAAGTCACCAAGTAAATGTTTCCCAATTACCAATTGGAATTTGGAATTTCGATGTCAGAAAAGGACAGCAGATCAGACGTTTAAAAAATGCATAGCCTCCAAGGTAAAAATAGGGCGGAAAAGTCAGTACCAACTTAATTTTGACTAATAGAGCTAGGTTTCCACCCAAGCCGGGTGCTTGGCTTTTATTTTTAAATTGTTCCTCCTGATCCTTTAAAACCCTGTTGTGTTCTGAATCACTGAAGAGTTGGAAGAAGTCAATTAATTTTTAATGCAAAATGCAGAGTTCGGAAGGGCCTGAGTGGGTTTTGGAGCGTGGCAGGATTCCAGGCCGAGGCCACAGAGTCTGGAGTTACAGGACTTGGGCTGCGGTGAGGAACTTTAGAGTCACTTAGCGCATCAATAACATCGTGGTTCTTGTTGATGAAAACTTTCAGGCTAAATGCTAATTACTTTCAAGGGGCCAGATCTGGATTTTGTTATTGTTTTGTTTTGTTTTGTTTTTGTGCTCCATTAGAGCCTCTTATGTGTCCCTGAGTGAAGTCTTTGTAACTCATCTGTCCTCGTCGGTCATTTCACTGAGACTTATGTGCTCTGGCAGGCTGACGGAGACTCTTCTTTTCTGCAAGATGAAAAGCATGTCACTGAAAATATTAGCCAGGCTGAAGAACAAGCTTTGTGAGTTCTGCATAATCACAAAGAAACGGAAAGTAGGTCACATTTGGAGCCCGTTCTGTTTGCGGAAGAAAAATAAAAGAGGATGAAGAAGAAAATGTCAGATAATTTAGTTTTACCACAGCTTCTTAAGCCAAGCCGATGCTGTCGGAGGCTTGGGGTCTGACACCATCCCTGAACTCTCAGATCTCCTACAGGTTTAAAGAAAACCTCCCCTAGCCCGGCTCAGAGATACCACAGACAACAGAGAGCCGATGAGCCGATTGAACAGGATTCCCTGTGTGTTCTTCAAAGAGAATTTCATTTGCAGTTGAATGGCGGGCTTTTGGATTGGAAGAGAGTATTTAGGGGGGCTTGTCTGGGGTTGGGGAATTCATCCTGAGTAGCTGCCGTCCAGGTTACTCTAGGTCACACCTAGTTCTAAGTTCACTGGCTGCTGTTGGCTGTCGGTGGAGTCAGGAACTGTAAACAGATCTAGAATACTCAGGGTGCCCAGAATCTGTTCTAACTCCGCTGGCCTTTAGGGTTGTGGGATTTCTTGGGCCAGGCCAGATTCCTTGAGGGAGATGCTACTGGCAAGCAACGGCCACCCCAGAGGAGCCTGGTGTAAATGGAACCCAGCAGCTTGGAGAGCTCTACACACACGGACTCACAGGGATGCTTTATGTGCAAAGCACCAAACCAGGGCAATTTCTCTGCTGTAAAGCCTCACCTTTAGGAAAAAAGTCAAAATGCCATGAATGGCCTCAGCTCTAGATCTAGTTTTCTGTCTTTTTACTTTCTTTCACTTGTATTTTTCATTCAAGTGCATCTCACTTTTTACAGGAGTTGTGGTCTTGTAAATTTGCATGCTTTTTCTTTGTAAAGAAGAGTGTGTGGTCGAATCGTTAGGGAAGCTTGCTGTTTATGGAAACACTGCAGTGATGCAGTGTGTAAAGGGAAAATCCTTCGATTGTGCAAATAAGGACGATTTCATCAAACTGCTTGGAGATGAGCTTTGAGTCGAATGTATTTGTTGTGCATAAATTAGGAACCTCTGTGACAATAGATACAGTTCTGCTACTCTGTATTTGACAAAAGAGGAAATAGAGAGTGATAGGGACTGTCTGTGAGACTATTTTAATATCCATGTAACTACCAGAACTCTTGGGGGGATCTGTCTTTGTGTGGATGTTGCAGTATATTTTCGCTGTGCACAGCTACCGTGTCATCGCCAAACTTATCACTGGCATCATTAGTAACACTGCGTCAGGGCATACTGTGCATGGGACACTGAATATATTATAATCTAATACATCCAGGGCTGATGGGGCTGTTTTGGCAGCTCCCAGGGCCACCAAAGTTGGTGCAGATTTGCCTTGTGCGGGGAGGCAGAGGATGTGGAGTTAAGACCGGGTCCGGCAGGTCTGCTGTTGGATTGGCCAGGGTCCGTGAACAGGAAATCTAAGTCAACAGGGAGGCAAGTGCAGGCACTGGAGCCTAGACCAAAATTGAAAACGATCATTTCCTCACTAGCAAGAGCAAGAGCAAGAGCAAGAGCAGTAATAGATGGAAAAGACGGAAGTATTTCATGAGCCCAAGGTCCACTTCCTGCCAAGTTGAAGGACAGTTGAAGCAAGAGTAGACTGGATATAGTGGGAAGACCTGGCTCCTTCACTCACTGTCTGGGTGCCCTTTGCTCCCTGGACCTCAAGTTTTTCAACCGATTAAACAAGATGGTTAGATTAGATGAGTGGTTTTCAAACATACTATTTTTTGGGCACTGGAACCCTTTCTTAAACCATGATTTTGATATGGAAGGTCAATGTCTAAATCAATAAGAGTGGGTACTCGCCATCCAGTTGGCACTGGGGGAGGAGCAGGATTGGGCACCTGAGCCCCAACTACTTGGCTCCTGTCTCACATATCAAGGTGGTTCCTTGACCTCCCAGCAGCAACATTAGAAGACACTGGATTGGATAAAATTTAAACTTATCTTCTATCTCAGAAGGTTGGTCAACAAGACTTTGAATTCAGTGCTGTCTTTTTTTCAGGGTTCCCTGGACACTTTTGCCTGGAGGGCCCCTCTTGTTTTTAGAAAGGTCCCATCTGCACAGGGTCAGGCCTTTCCATGAATCACAGACCAACCAGAGGTGTCTGCAGGCCAGTTGGGTAACTGGAGCCAGGAGACCACGGGCACACATGTTGTCCACTGTCTGCTTGGGAATGTCCCATGAAGTGTTAGACAGCCCTTCCTGTCCTAGCCTTCTCCTGTTCATGAGAAGACAGGAATTTGGAGGCAACAGGTGTGTCTTGAGGGTCACAGTCGGTGGGATTAGGATGTGAAAGCCATTGAGCAGCAACACAGCAGTAATACTAACAGTCACCCAACGTCAAAGTCTCTCATACAGGGAGGGTGTGGCAAGCAGGACAAAACAAGGTGGAATTTTACTTACCTTCCTGCAGACCATAAACTGGTTCCAAAACCAAGTCAAATTCACGTTAATTGGCCCCCTTTCCTTTACTTGAAAATGTTCTTAGACATTTAATTATGAGATAATGAGAGCTCAGTGTTCATTCTGACTGTATAGTGGGAAATTTGAGGTCTCATGACGTATTCAATACAGTCTAGTGAAAAAACCATGAAATTCAGAATTAAAACCTGGATTGTTGTCCCAGTTCTGCTCCTGGGTATGTGACTTTGGACAAGTCACTTGGACTTTGTGTGCCTGGGTTTATGTGTCTGTCAAATAGGGAGAGCACCCAGCTATGGCAAGGGTACTATGAGATCATAGATGCAGAAGTGTTGAGAGTGATGAGCCTGCTCTGCAAACAACAGGAATCATCTGGTGAAAGCTGATATGGACACCTGGAGGAATGGTGTTGTCCCGTCCAAGGGCCCTGGGGTCACCTAGGCTGAGACTCCTATTATTCATAGCTGATCATCTCTCCTTTGTTAAATCACCAATAACAGCTTTGTGCCTAGGGCAGAGGTCCAGATGCCAATTCACCCAGCTGCTGAGCCTGGTGTGGGTAGAGTTGGGGCTCTCTTCCTGCAGACAGAGCTCACTTGTTCTCACTACCTGGAGTTCTGCTTTGCCTGGGCGTAGGAGAGGTGTTGGGATTTCAGTATCACCCTACAAAGAGAATAAAAACTTGGGAGGCCAGGGGAGGTGGAGATTAAAGAAGAAGGAGGAGAGAAAAGGTGGAAATCAGAGAGCTTAGAAGGGAAAGAAACTGCTCCCTCTCCCTTTTTTCAAAATGTTGGCTTTGTATAAAGAGTACATGTTTGCTGTCGGAAAAAAAAAAATAAAGTCAAAGAAGATAAAAACTACGTGTTAGTCTCACCACTCAGAATTAAAACAGTTAGTGTTTTAATGTTTTAGCTACTTTACTTCCTGACTTTTTAAACACACACACACACACACACACACACACACACACACACCTCAATGTGCATATAAACAGAACTGTAAAAATGGAATGGCATCATACTTGGTGGTGTGCTGTTAAATGTTTAACAAATAGCTGGTGAGGAGGGGCCATCCTGATTTGTAGCACCTGCCAATTTCCATGGTGTAAATACTCCCACTATGGCTGATTTCAAAGTACCAACATGATGTCAAACAGCTTGCAAACTTCCTGAAAATTTAACAGTCAGCTCTTGGGAACCAGCAAGAGCCTTTCTTCCTCACAATATGGTACAAAAGTCTTTATGCCTAATCTTTTGAAAGTTGTCCTTATCAAATTACTTTTCTGAGTCAAAATTGTTTTGCTTTGGGAATCTGGAGCTGGGTCATAGCCTATTCAGCCAATCATAAATACTGTTCTCTAGTTAGAATTTGCCCGTTTCTCATGTTCCGTAGACCCTTGCATGAGTGGGCAGTGGACCCGTACTTTTTTATTAGGTAGCAGGAATAGAAACATAGTTGGAAAGATGACAGATTAATGTGACCAAGCAAAAGGGAGTTTGGTGGCCTGGAACTGATTCTACAGTTCATTATCTGAGGAAGGATTTGACTTAATCGAGACAATTTTCTCCTTTGCAGCTCCTCCTTGGCCCAGCCAGCTCAATTCTATAGTTATCACTCATTTCCTCTGGCTTTTCTAGTGGAAATTGGCCCCCACTCCTGTCTGTCTGATGAGAATAGGGCTGCAACTGTTTGGCCCAAGGAAAACCTCCTAATCAGATCCATTCCTTGTTGAATGGGAGCTTTGGGAAACTGGAGGGGGAAGAGCGAGTGGAGAGCTGCACTCACAGAGCAGCAGTGTGTGTGTGGAGTCATCTTCCCCTTGGCTCTGGGGTCATGCGTTGGCCTCCTTAAGCTGGTGGTCTATTAGATCTGTGCTAAGAGTCTGCTAGGTGCAAAAAAAAGTAGCTGGTGCCAAAGGTCTCCCACACTGGGGTTTTAATTGCCTTCAAAGAAGCTGAGCTTTGATAACAAACCTAGCTCTCCCAGGCCCAGCAGATTTAGACATGGAGTTTTGGACTAAGGCCCCTTCCAATGTGGGGGGCAGCGTGCCGTAGGTAGGCTTGGGCGAGGGGGTAGTGCACCGCCACAGTAAGAAGAAAACACTTGGCCATCGCCTCTGCTTCTGTAGCTAGCTGGCGTGGACAGAGAAAGGCAAGAAGTCTGGCTTGGAGCCACAGCAAGAGGGCCACATTCAGAGTCCTCGAGTACAAGAGGCAAAGGACAGAGCCTTTCTGTCGGGTGAGCCCAAGTCTGTCCCGTCCCATGGGCCGTGTTTGACTCCTCCTCTTCTCTGTCGCCTTTCCACCAACCCCATTCCAAGTGGTCACCAAGAGTCATCAACTCTGCCTCTGAAATTGCCCAGGATGCCGGCCCCTGCCCTTGTTCCCACTGCCACTCCCCTCTCCAGGAGTCCCTGGATCACACCTGAGCTATGAGGACAGTCTTCCAACTGGCCTCTCCGCGGTCTGGTCTCGCTCAGTCCCCGGGCATCCCACTCGGGTCCCTACCCCACTCCCCACTATTTTTTTAAATTCAGAAAGTTGTATATGTTCATAAGCATTTAGAAAATCCAGACATTTAAAGGTAAAAAACCACTAATAGACTTCCTTCCCTGAGATGAAAAGTTATTTTAGTGAATATCCTTTAAAGAGATTACATATTGATTTTGTTTTTAAAAATGAAAACAAAACTACTTTGTAGCCCTCTTCCTCATGTATTATGGTGAACATTTTCTCATAATGATACTTTTCTAAAATCAAATCACAAATCTGGTTATTATCACTCCCTTGCTTAAAAAAAGCCAAAAACCAAAAAACCACCACTGGACTAAAACCTATTGCCTACGGGAGGAAAGTCAAACTCTTTGGAACAGCTCACTGCAGATGCACCCTGCCCCAGCCTACCCCTGCACACTCATCTCCCAGCCTCTCCACCAGCCCTTCTTGCCGTGGTGTGAATACAACACCCACGTGTTTACTCTGAGGGTTTCATACCACTGGGCTCATGTCAATGGCTCCTATCACCCCTAACTCCCACCTTGTAAATTCTTTCAGCCTTTCACGTTCATCTTAAGTTATTTTCGTGTCTGTCTGTAGGAAGATTGGGAATCTCTCGAATGCAAGAACAGAACTTGTTCAGTTTGTATTTTTAGCAACTTGTGGTAATGCCTGGCACAGGGT
>RJWJ010014907.1:0-37120 GCA_004363605.1 Indri indri | reverse complement strand
CTGATGTGCCAAGTAACAGATGGGGGTTTTCCTTATCAAATTGATATAAGTGATTGAAGATTTGAAAGGAACTACTGAATTCTTCTACTTTTTGATGGAGCAAAGAATAAACTTGTGTTGATAGATACTAATTTGACTACCCTCACTGAGAATCTTGGGAAAAAATGGATTAAAATTGCCATTTCCAACCTGAAGTTGGTGATTGGCAACACTGATAATATCTGGGAGAGGACAGAGGATGTTACGATGTACAAGTTTAAGATGCTGAAGAAGTAGCAATGAAAGGATCAGAGCCACGCCACAGCCCAGCATTTATACGACTGCTTGAAAGGAATTATGTCTGTTGACGTTCACATTGCCTTGGAAGGTAAGCAGGAAATTATCCTAATTAGTCTTTTACTTGGAATCAAGCTGTCTTTGGGAAAAGCAAATGTATAGCATTGAATGTGTTGCTTGGTTATTTATAAGCTTGAGCTTAGGAAATTATGCAAATTCAGCAGTAAGCAAAGGGCTGCTATCATCTTAGTCAAGGTGACTCCTGCAGTGGAGCCAGAGGAAGGTTTGGAATCCCAGTTGAAGTACGAGGTAGCTTCGTGGCTGTAAGGAAATTCTCAACTTAACTTTAAGCTTCTCTGTTCCCATCGGCCTAATGGATGCAAAACTCCTAGGTCCTGGGTATGATGAGAACGAAAGGAGATGATGCACGTCAAGATGCAGGCGGGTAGGAAGGCTCTGGAGAGGCAGATGACGTCTTTCTGGTACTGGAGCCAGCACTGGCAGCACGGAGCCTTCCGGGCCTCCCCTGTGCTGAAGCAGTGTTCCTGGGGCCCACTGGCACCAGTGCAGCCAAAGCCGCGAAGAGCGGACGGAGAAAGCAGAGCCCAGGGCGGGCCAGAGGGAGCCTTTCTGGTCTCCAGCCAGAAAACCACAGGGTTCCTGCCTTTGTTTTTAAGCACTTTTTTTGTGGTTGGATTTAGCACATTATTACATTTCAGCTCAAACTAATTCAAAACTTGGATTATTATATATTGTTACCACGGTTTACAACTGTAGTGCTCCTTCTCAGAATCGTCAGTAATTCAGAGAGGTTTTTATATTTAAATTCTACTTAGACCTTTTATTCCTTAACGAATATGAAAGTACATAAATGCCCCCTAAAGGTTATATCAAAAGTGAAAGTGACCTGATCTTTCTGGGTGCTTCTCAGGCATGGTGGGGGAACTTTCTGAACTCCCTGCGGCTGCTCTGCCAGGAGGGCTACTGAGGGTTCCCGCCCTCCAGTCTTTGGATGCAGAGGCCTCAAGAGATTGGAAAGGAATGTCATTCTCTCCTACCGTGCAATGATGGTGTGCGGGCTCAAAGGTGATCTCGGCTCACTCGAGAAGTTCAACCGATCTTCAGAGAGTGCCTTCAAGTTTCATCTACCCTCCAAAATCACCCAGCCAAAGGATGTATTTATTAACTTTCTCTCTGGGATCATTTACTTTTGCGGGGGAAATTCTACTCAGAAATAGTTTTCCCTTGGTTCTGCTAATGCTGTCTTCTCCTCTGCAATGAGACTTGCCCCAGGGAATGATGGGCCACTTTGGCTCTTGTTAAGTGGTGAAATGTTTTAGGGAGTTGTGTAGATATTGTCACTATGGGGGCGTTATGCATTGTGGTGAGGAACATTTTGGATGTAGTTTGTTTTAATTATTTGAAGAAACCATGAACTATGGATGAAGGGAAGAAAAATAAACCTGTCTGTGACAGTACTCATGTGTCTTCTCTGTATTCGTATTCACTTGCACGTCATTTCGTAAAGCATCCTGTTACTTGATTGTTGTCCCCTTGGGTCTTTGGGTAACAGCTGGTTTTGATCCCAGCTCTCTGGTGCTTAGACTGAGGCTGAGTGACTATAAATCCGGGTAAAGTAGTTCACCAGGTGCTTGCACAGGTTTAGGACGACGTGCATGTCCTCCTAGCCCTTTCACCACAGGAAGGATTATACTTTCCTCCCCTCCAGGGGTAGGAAGGTGTGTTTTCATTTAAAAGCAGGCAGTTTCATGTGAGTCCCTCACCTGTGCACCTCTCTCCTTGGGATTTTTCTGCACATCACGGGGCTCATTTGGTTATTTTGTTGTATTGCTTTAGGGGAAAACTTTCTTCCTCTGCTTTTTTATGTGGAAGCACATTTCACTCCATTCTCTAAAGAGCTCATCACAGTTTTTCAAATGTGTTCCCATGAGAATGGTGGTTTCCAGCAGTTGGCCTAGCCCATTTCCCGTTTTCTGGAAGTCCTCCTTGGGGTGAAGCTGCACACTGCCTGCTGAAAGGCTTGATCCCAGCTGGGTAAACAGGATTCACTGCAGGGATCCGTGTTTTCAGGTGACAGGAGTTCTAGGTCTCTTTTCCTACGTGCCATGGTTTGAGAAGTCCTGATAATGGCTCTGCAGCTGCTGATGCTAATAATTCTGGGCTCTGAGTTCTGAGGTTCCTTCTGCTTCTTAGCTGGGACCTATAGCTCCACCCTGGAGCCCACATGCAGATTTAGATGTAATTTGTTGCAATGCTGATGCAAATCCCCCCGTTAAGAAGCTTGGAGTCAGTCAGTCATCTTTATTCTGCAGAAGGCCATTCTTGTTTGCTGTAACCTTTGGCATGAGTTTCATTTTCAGAAGGGAGGATTCTCCACACATTTATAGCAGAGTTTTCTTTTCAAGCAATCTTGGAAATCTAAAAGGTGATTCTGTTACTTATTAAAACAACTGCATAATCCTAGCACTCTGGGAGGCCGAGGCGGGGCGGATCGTTCTGAGCTCAGGAGTTCGAGACCTGCCTGAGCAAGAGCGAGACCCCGTCTCTACCAAAAATAGAAAGAAATTAATTGGACAGCTAAAATATATATATAGAAAAAATTAGCCGGGCATGGTGGCACATGCCTGTAGTCCCAGCTACTCAGGAGGCTGAGGCAGTAGGATCGCTCGAGCCCAGGAGTTTGAGGTTGCTGTGAGCTAGGCTGACGCCAGGGCACTCGCCCCAGGCAAGAGAGTGAGACTCTGTCTCAAAAAAAAAAAAAAAAAAACAACTGCAGAGAGGGGCTGGGACTAGTTCAGTGAAGTTTTAATTTTTCCTTAGCCATGGAAGCCATTTGTGAAAGGAAATCTTACCTGGAACTTGCATTGGTAAAACATTCCAAAGTGGAGCTGTTCCAATGTGTGTGTGTTGTGGGGGGTGACTGAGGGGAGAGGGCTTTTGAGGGGTTGTTGAGGAGCCTGCTGGGCCCTGACCTGGCAGGGCAGCTTGTGCACCAGCAGATGAGATGATTGCTTGGGTCTCTTGAAGCTGTGGTCCGGGAGTGTGTTTCTAAGACATCTGCAACATAAGAGGAAATAAACCATTTCCCATCCACAGGTGTAGTATGGTTTGTTGACACATTGTTTCTGAAGGATAGTAACCATATAATCCCAAACCATAGAGATTGAAATTATTTTGATTAAATCAAGAGGCTTGTGAGTTTTAAATTTTCCCCCATTTCAAGCACGCATAATTATTTTGAACCAAGCAAGTTTGCCATTTTTAAGTATCTTAACTGATTTTTCTAATTGGGCGAAAGTTTATTTTCAAGGACTAAGTACTTTCTGGTTTATTCCTAAATCAGAAGCTGAGCCCAGGCGGCTGCCCTGCACCCGGCTCTGCCCTGTCTCCTCCCAGGACCCCTTCTACGCCCTAGACCCCGCGGGCGGCCGGGCGGCGCCGAGGACAGCCGCGGGAGGGGCTCGCGGGCACCGCGCTGGCCAAGGCGCCCCGGCGGCGCGGGAGGGGAGCGGGGGGCGGCGGGCAGGGCGCTCCTTCGCTGCAAGCGCGGGGCATGGGGGCGCCCGGGCTCCAGGAACAGAAACGCGCGCTCCCCAGCAAGCACAGGCAGGCCGCGCTGCGCTGCCTGTGGGTGTCTGCATGGCTGGAAACTAAGGATCTTCTCCGAAGGCAAAGGGTGCTTTGGTGTGAATGTCCATATCCCTCCCAAAACTCGTGTGAAATCACAGGCCCAGTGGAAGAGTGTTGGAGGTGGCCTTGAGGAAGTGATCAGGTCTGCGGGGCGGGCCATTCAGAATGGATTAGTGTCCTCCTAAGAGCGCTTAGGGGAGGGAGTTTGGTCTGTTTTGCGTTGCTGTCCTGCCCTTGGCCATGTGAGGACATCCAGACTTCGTATGGATGTTGAACTTCCAGCCTCCAGAAACCGTAAGAAATAAACGTCTATGCTTTAATAACTACCCATTCTCCAGTAATTTCTTATTGCAGCAAAAACAGACTTAAAAAGGGTCAGCACCATTCTGGAGAGGACAGAGAGCTCCTGTCACCCTGATGGGGGTTGGGTACTCCTGAACGGGTGGACTTTTCACCTGGGGACGAGGTGACTCCCAGGCGTACCCTCATTGGCTTCTTGGGATCTGCAAACCTCCTGAAATGCTATTCCGGGCTTACAGAAAACGCGCTGCTGCTGGCAACAGGGAATTCTGTCCAAAATGACAGACTTCAAGCATTGCAACTAAATGATTTACATAGAAGAATCTTTAACTAGTTGCTCTGGAGCCAGTGTTGTGTCCTTCCAAAATTCATATGTGGAAGCCCTAATCCCCAGTGTGATGGATTAGGAGGTGGGGCCTTTGTGAGATATAGATGAGCCTTGAGGCTGGAACCCCCATAATGAGACTAGTGCTATTAGACAAGGAAGAAAGACCAGACCCCTCTCTCCCACCAGAAGAGATCACATGAGCACACAGGGAGATGGTAGCCCACCATCTGCAACCCAGGGAGGGCACTGTGACCAAGAATTGAATCTGCCCACGCATTGCTCTTGGACTTCCCAACCTCCAAATCTGTGACAAATAAATTTTGTTAGCCACCCAGCCTATAGTATTTTGTTATGGCAGCCAAAGATGACTTAAGACACTACTCTTTGTGCTTCTCTTGTCAACAAATGTTGCCAAGTTTGGGAAAGGACGGCTCTGCTAGACTTCCAAAAGCTAGACTGTATTTCTTTGCCTCAGGTGCTTGAGACGGGGAGTGTGTGAGAAGAGATTCCAGGAGAGTCAATTTAGCCAGGGAGTCCTCATTGCTCCTCCTGCACCCTTAGCCCAGTGTAATCGTGCACCTGCAATGAAACCCCTTCAGAGAGTGATTGCCAGATCTCCTTATGTGATGCATTCCTGTGTCTCCAATTAGCTCTAGGGCCGTTACACGGCAATAAGATATCCTTCGGCACTATTTTATTGTGTTTTGATTTTAAAGATTAAATATGATCTAAGGGTTTTTTCCCCCGGAATATGATAGGATATTATAATTCCAGAAAGAGAGGAAATTTCCTTCAGTGTGTTTTGGTAATGTTTTATGTGTAAATGCTGCCTCCTTATACTTTCTATATTTTTAGAAGGCAGAATCCATTGGTGTCAGTCAAGGTGTTTGTTTAAGCTGGAGACAAATTCAGTAAATCCTTGCCATGCAAGGTGGGGCCCACAGGCAGCAGTGGCATCACCTGGTGGCTAGTCAGAAATGCAGGATCTCACATCCACCCAGACCTACTGAATCTGAATCTACTTTTCAACACAATCTCCCAGTGATTCCTTTGATTGTTATTAGAGAAGCACTAACTTAAAAGCTACCTGGTAGTTCGCAGACTCTCCAGGAGGACCAGAGAGGAAGACTGGGGGATGCTGCCATCAGATACAACACCCGAATGACTCCAGAGAGGAGGAGCCCAGTGCCTAGGTCACCAGGCACTGGGCGAGGATGGCACCTGGCACTGCTGGGGGTGGGCAGCGCACTTCCTTCCCCAGTAGAGCCGCCTCTCAGCCTGGGGCCCAAGTGGGCCCAGCCCCTCTTCATTTCTCTAGCTTCCCACCCAAGGCAGATATGCAGCAGGTTGGTGAGGCGCAGGCCGCAGCCTGTCCCTCAGCTTAGGGGAGACTGGGAGAGGGAGCAGCACTTTCAATTAAGGAAATGAGAATTCCGGTAGTGAGAGGAGGGGTGGGGAGTCTTCAAAACACAAGCAAGAGAGTTCAGCTGCCGTGTGGCCGTAAAGAATGACAGACATCCCTCCCTGCATAGTTCTTTTTGGAAGAATGGTAGAGTCCAGCTCTGCCACTACCTGCTTGGTCACTTTTACCAAGAACAGGAACATCTCACAGCTTGTTTCCTCATTATTAGTATTGCAGTATTTTAATGCTTTCTGTATACACAGAGCTTTACAGTTTGCAAAGCTTTCCCCTGAATGTATTTTCACTGGAGCCACAGGAGAATTGTGTGTGGTAGGTAAAGTACGTACGTGGTGGGATGGCCAACTTAGAGATGGGAAAAGAGAGGCTGGGAGTGAGCAGCCTGAGAGTGCCGAGACTCCAAGTCTTCAGGCTCCTCTTAATGCATCCCTGAAACTGCAGTCAAACGCTTCATGTGTGTGCAAGTAAGTGGAAAACTGTAATGTGTCATTCCCAAAGAAGGTGTTGCTTATTACCCTCGTAATGCTCCACAAATGCACATCTAACTGAATTGAATCGCTCATCAAGATGTTGACTCCAGAATCAATAACCTCCTTTCCCTTTCTATCGTAAAACTATTACCAAGAAAAGTTAACAGTTAATGTCAGTGCTGCGGTGCATATTAATGAGCAAAAAAGGAATGCCACAGAAACCCATAGAAGGAATTGATTAAAAGGGTTTCCTTGTTAAGAGTCTTCCGCAGAAAGTAACTGAGAAAATCTTAAATGTTTCTTTTGAACTATTTGGAAGAACTATTAATAAAATGAGGAGCATTTCCATGAACTTTTTAAGTTCTACAAGATCCTACATCCAATATAGGTGGTAAAAAGGTAGCTAAAGGATGAGGACAATGACCGGACCAGAATTCAGGTCTTCTGTTCTCAAGGTCAGTGTTTATATTGGGTGTCTCAAACAATAGGTCTCTTCTCCTCATTTCTCTAGAAAGATATACTCATTTCCTTTTCTCTCTCTTTTAACAGTAGGTCACACCCTATGGGTTTTTTTAATCATCTGTTATGAATCCACTGACTCTAGTTCTTTATTACTGATCTTACCTAAAGTAAAAGCCTTTTCAACAAGATCTTAAATTGGGTGAGGTTTCAGATCAAATGTGGTAGGCAAATGCTGCACAAAGAAGTAATTACTTAATTGAAGCAATAGAAAAAGGATTGCTTTTTAACTTATTTTTACTTTTTTTATTTTTTGAGACGGAGTTTTACTCTGTTGCCCTGAGTAGAGTGCCATGGCGTCAGCCTAGCTCACAGCAACCTCAAACTCCTGGGCTCAAGCAATCCTACTGCCTCAGCCTCCCGAGCAGCTGGGACTACAAGCATGTGCCATGATGCCCAATTAATTTTTCTATTTTTAGTAGAGACGGGGTCTTGCTCTTGCTCAGGCTGGTCTCAAACTCCTGAGCTCAAGCAATCCTCCCACCTTGGCCTCCCAGAGTGCTAAGTTTACAGGTGTGAGCCACCGCACCCAGCCAGATTGCTTTTTTAAAAAGGTGTTATGACATCTTTGCTCTATAAGTAAGTGATGGCAAATATTACCCCCTTGCCATTTAAACTGAAATATTTTATTCACATTCATTTATCTGACTTTTTTGCAGAGAGGGGTCCTTTCTACTTTGAATGTATACATATTGGTAAACACCACCATTTATGGAGTACTAGTATATATGAGAAGAACTGTGGTAAGCATTTTAAATATAGTGTCTCAAACCCTCCTTGGTATTTACGAACATTTTATAATTGATGAATGATTATAATATTAATAATAATAAATCTTGCTACTTTTTACAATGTAGCCAACAACAGTGCTAGCTAAGCTCTTTCACATGTATGATTTTCCTTGACCTTCACATCTGCCTTATTGTGTCATTCCCATTTTACAGATAAAGAAAACTGAGGGACAGAGAGATTAAGAAACTTGCCCATGGTCCCTTAATTAGAAAATATTAGAGTCAATACCCAACGCCATGTAGATCATTGCCAAAGCCTGTTTGCTTCCGAAGAACAGTTTACCTCTGAGTTCTGGTAAATTCTTCAAATAATCACTCTTGCCATAGAAAGGACTTTGAAAGCTTAACATGGCATAGGCTCTAGCATTTGGGAGACCTGGGTTAAAATCCACGTGAATTAGTTGAGCAATCACCACCAAGAGAGTTTCTCCTGTTTCTACCAGCAAGCCTTCTTTGCAGCCAGTGGGAGGAGGATAAAAGGAATAAAAGTACATGTCTCTCTCTTGTAAGGGCATGAACGATTTCTGCTCCCACCCCACTGGTCAGAACTTCATCTTGCAGAGAGCCCAGGAGGCTGGGGAATACTGACTTTATACTGGGCAGCCATGTGCTCAGCTAAAATTTACAGCCTTTACTAACAAAGAAAGGGTACATGTTAGGACATGTTAGGGTAGATGTTAGGACAACCAGGAGTCTTTTCCTCCTTGAGCTTTGGCACCCTACAACCTTGGACAAGTTGCTGGTCCTTTCTGAGCCTCAGCTATGTCCTTTGCAAATAAGGATAATCATATCATAAACATATTATTAGGACTTAGCTAGTGCATGGAAAGGAACTATCTTAGTGTCTGGCACGTAGCAAGTGCTCAATAAACGTTAGCTAGTATTAATGTCTAAAAAAGGATTGTATAATTGAAGTGCTACACTAGAACTACAATGAAGTGAACTGTATGGTGAATATAAATTATATTATTGGCATACCACATAGGTTATTTTTCTCAGCATTGCAGAACTGCTGATCTTTCTTCTACCTGTATTTCTAAGAGTAATGAGAACTAAGTGAAGTATTAAAGGGAGATATTCTTGGACAACCGAAGTTTAATTTTCCCAGGTAGAAGAAGCAAACCCTCTAGAGTGTGGATGTGGATGTGTGTGTGCATAATATTAACCTAGAACTGTGACACTCAGCCCCAGTTTTGCAAAACTTCAGGCTGTCTCCAACTATTTCTAAGGACATAACACATTTTTCAAATAAAATTAACTAAAATAAATTTTTGTGAATGTAGGATACAAAATGTACTTACTTTATTTTATACAACATTTACGGAACTCTGATGATGTACCAAGCACCCGGTAGACACTTGGGATGCGGTGACTAGTGAAGGTGGACCTGGGACCTGAAGTCACAGAGTGGACATTCTCTTCAAGGAGATACACTTTAGTCACATAATTGTACAAGTCAGTGTGAAAATTGCGATTCTGGTGTTATGGATAAGAGGTATGTGGAACTGTGGAAATGCACACTAGGGGAATATGGCTAACCAGGGAGGTTGGGGAGGTTTTCCTGAGGAAAATCCTGCCCTTTCGCCATCTGAAGCATGAGAAGTCGTTGATGCAGAGCCCAGAGAAATGTCACAAAGGATGTGTTCTTGTGTGATCCAGAGCCAACTTGGATTTGTGGGGCTTGAAGACTGTATAATTTGAAAACCCTCTTTCAGATAAAGAATACACACACATCTTACTTTTGCATGTATTATAAAAGTGCCAAACCATGGAAACACAGTAAGGGCCCCATGCAAGTTAGGGGCTCCTCAACCTTTGTCTGCTGCCAGTAGCCCCCTCTGGATTGGATATACCCATTTATGACCCAGAATTGATACAGCGAAGCATCCAAGTTCAGGACTTACGAGGCAGTCCTTGACTGGACCCTTTCTCTGTGAACTTGGGCAAGTAATATCTGCACTCAGATTTTCCTCATTTGTCACATAGGGATTTGAATAAGCTTTAAATAAGATAGCATGTGTAAGTACCTAGACGGAAATGTGATAATTGGTAGGCATTCTTATTAAGGCATTTGGAAGGCCCCATTTGTTGTTTTGTGAGATGTTGGTTTATTCCAAGGAGGGTGGCTGTCCCTTTGGGTGATGGTCCCAGGACCTACCATTCGTAGCATGACCTCCCCTGGAGCCAGAGACAGACTCTCACTGATCAAAGATTCAGGCAAGTGGTGAAGGATTAAGCTGTGATGGCTTTGGAATGAGAAGGGGAAGTTTCTAGGCGCTGGCAGTGGAGACAAGGACTCTAGTTACCTTTCAGAGATAGGACCAACTGAGTAGTCTTCAGGAAGTCTCCATGGTAACCTTAAATTTTAATTAAAATGCCCAACAAGTTTTGGAGTAGATTTTCTGACACGAGTATTCCTGGGCAGGGAGACCCTCGATCCAACATCCGTAGGATGTGCAACCTAAGGCAGATCGCAGCTAGCATCACCAACCATCTCCGCTGGCCTGGAACCCTCCCGGTTTTAGACTGAAAGTCCCGCATCCTAAGGAAACGCCTCAGTCATGAGCAAACAGAAACAGTTGTTCACCCTCACCCAACAGGGAGCAGACTGTGAGTCTTTACCACCCTGGTACCTCTTCTGGGAAAGTGGCTGTGGCAGGCAATGCTACTGTCAGCCTACTCCCCGCCCCCCACCCCCGTGTGTCCCAGCAGGAGGAAGGATCGCACATCTCTACTGCTTTGAACTTAGGTGAAGTCATGTGACCTGCTCTGTCCAAAGAAACATGAGTTGAAATGAAGTTCGTGATATCTGGGTAAAACCACTATCTTCCCTTCCTCCTCCCCATGGTGGAGCCTTTGTCAGCCCGAGTCCCTGAGTGAGGATGTTGTGGAGCAGAGCCCCCACCAACCCCTGGAGTCAGGTAATCTGAGTGTATAATAAACTTCTGTCACTTTAAGCCACTGAGATTTGGATTTCATTTGTTACTGCAACATAGCCAAGTCCATCTTGACTGATACAGGAAGTGAAAGCAGAAACGTACTTGGAATCTGTAGGAGTAATATGGTTTCCAGGACTTCCATGTATGATAGTAATAAAATCTTTATTCCAGTATGGTATTTACAGGAGAGAAAATCAGTGTCACTTTTCTAAGCTATCTGGCAATAGAAAGTCCCTGGACTAACCTGAAAACCTAAGAAGGAAAATTCCCTGAGCCTCCCCTTATTCCGGTAAATGTTGCCCACTTTGTTTCATAGGATTAGACAGGTGCATAGACCCCAGTCCTTCAGAGGAAAGTTGGATCTGCCACAAGCATGTTAAAATTGAGATAAAAAATTTAACATGCACTATGATATTAATAGAGTTAAATTAAATATATATAAAGCAATTGTATTAAGGTATAAATTGTATTCCCTAAAATCCATTCAATTTCATTGCATAATTCTATGATTTTGAGTAAATTTACCAAGTTGTGCAACTATCACATTTTTATCCATTAGAACATTTCCCTCACTTCAAAAGTTCCCTCCTACCCACTGAGAGTGACTCTCCATTTCCACTCCCAGCCCCAGGCAACCATTAATCTACTTTCTGTCTCTATAGGTTTTTTTTTAGACACTTCTTACAAATGGAATCATACAATGTGAGGTCTGTCATGTGTGGCTCTCTCACTTGGCACAATGTTTCCAGGGTCCTGCATGTCGCAGCGCCCATCACACCTTCTGTCTGCTGTCTGAAGAGACAGGGTCTGGTAGAGAAGGCTCAGGCTTCAGAGGCCATCAGACTTGTGTTGAATCCAGCCACCTGGAATCTCTCCAAAGGTCAGTCCATGGCTCCCCACTCCCTTAAAAGAGTAACAATTCTCTTTACCTGGCAGACAGACACCCCCTTATCATTCTCTGGCATCTGTTCCCCAGGGACTATACTGAAAGGTGACTGTATGTCAGAAATAGTGTCTCCCTGTCCAGGAACACAGATGGGCAAAACATCAGAAATCTCGCCATGGCGTCTCCTCCTCTCCCACTCCACACTTCACCAGCCCTGAAGACAGAGCAGCCACAGGGGGCCATCTGGAAGGGTTCTTTGTCCTTCCTGTGGCCAGTGTATCCGGAGGTGCTAGTGAGCCCTGGGATAAACTGCCCAAAACAGGCAGCTGGAGGGGGACAGGAAGGCAGGAGAGGCAGGACCAGGATAACTCCTGAATTAGAGAAGTAAAAACAGCACTGCGGTTACAGCCCAGACAGCCTTAGAGACACGAACAAAAACTACTCTGTGTACTTAAGATACCGATACATGTAGACATGCATATCATGCTTTTTATTTCCTTACCATAAACTTTATATACTCTGGCTGCTCCCAATGTGTGTTAAATATTTGCTCTGCTAAAAAGTATTAAAAATACAATTAGGAAATCACAACATTGTAATATCATTTGGGCCCTGAGCTGAGGAGAACCGCCAGGGAGATGCTCCTGAAATGCCCGTCCCAATGGTCCCCAGCCCTGGCTGCACATTAGAATCATCTAGGGAGCCCTTAAAAATATCCAAATGCCCGGGCCATGCCCCAACTCTGTTAGTTTCCTGTGGCTGCCACAATATATGACCAAATTACAAAAAAAAAAAAACCAAACACTTGTTGGCTTAAAACAACAGGTATTTTTTCTGTCACACCTCTGGAGCACAGATGTCCAAAATTGAGGTGTCCACATGGTCGAATTTCCTCCCAAGCCTCTGGCGGAGAATTTTGCCGTGTCTTTCCAGCTTCTGGTGGCTTTGGATGTTGCCTGGCTTGAGCTACGTAGTTGCAATCACTGCCTCCATCCTCATGCAGCCTTTTCCTCTTCTCCTTGGGTCTCTCCTTTGGGTATCTCTAATAAGGACACTTGTCATTGGATTTAGGGCCAATCGAATAGTCTAGGATGATGCCATCTCAAGATTCGTAACTACATCTGCAAAAACCTTGTTTTCCAAAGAAGTTACACCTACAGTTTCTGGAATGTGACCCCAGCCTTTTAAGGGCACCTATTTAACTCAGTGCAAGCAACTAATTAATTAGACTCTCTGAGGTAGAACCTAGGCATTCATGTATTTTAAAGGTCCCTAGGTGACAGCCAAGGTTGAGAGTTTATCTGAACTGCCACCTACTGCCCAGCAGAGGTCCTGGGTGCAAACCAATACCCAAAGAAGAGGCCAGAGGATGTTTCTGGCCCTTGATGCACATCTGAAGCTGAGCAAGATCAGCTGGACTGCCCCGTCCCGTAGTGAGAAGAAGACAGACATGGTAGGAAAGTAGGAATAACCATGCAATAATGTAGGATATGCCCAATGGAATGGCAGAAGCTTCTAGTTTTTAAGGTTTAGAATCTGTTCACAGGCAGAAGTGTTGCTGAAGGATAAGTGCACGGCCTCGAAGTCAGATAAACCTGGTTTCAAATACCGGCCCTGACATTTTCTTACTGTGTGACCTCGGGCAAGCTACGTAACCTCTTTGCATTTTAGTTGCCTCATCTCTCAAAACAGGGCTGAGACAGCAGCTGCCCTGCTGTTACTCCAGATGAAGCCCAATGGAACTAAAAATGATGGCCCCATCATCGCAAGGAGTGGCTCACAAGATACATAAATAAATTCAAAAGAATAATAAGCAAGCTAAATTATAATCTGTTCATTATCATTTATCTACAATAGCTAAAATGAAAGTAAAGGAGGGTGTTGGGGCAAATCCTGGTGCCGTGTCATGCTTGGATTTCAGCTGGTCAGACCTGTGTTTGTCAGTCTCAGGCCACCACCTAACGGAAAAAATGTGCCAGAAGTACAGAAAACACCTCTGCAGTCTCTGGTCACCAGGGAAGTAGTCCAGGTGGCAGAGGGAGAAATGGCAAGGGTATGTAATAACAAGAAACTACTCTAACCAGAGGATAGAATGTGAAGGAGCTGTCTCATTTTATAGATCGATACCATCAGCTTCCTGAGGAAGCTTTACTGAAATGGATTGTGAGACTGACTGACTTAGGAGCAGCCTTCCAGATTTAGAATGCTGCAGAGTGTAAAAGAATGCCTGGGTTGGTGCAAGACCCACAGCTTACTAGGGACCAATCAGAGATGACTGCACGTGATCCAAACACACATCAGGCTGGTCCTTACACGAAAGGTAGCCTGGTGGAATGGAAAAAGGCCACCGTGAAGGTTGTTTACTCTGAGAAGGTAAATTAACATTTCCCTCCTTTAAATGCTAAGTGGACTCCCCAGATGAGGCGGCTGATACGATGCTTGCGCAATCATGCGATTGGCTTTATGAAGATCAGGATGTTCATCCGCTTCAAATGCCCCTTACCCAGGTCATAGTAAGTGCTGTGATTGCGCGAGCTCCTCTTGCATAGGCAGCCCCTGTAAACCTTCTGCTGCAAAATCAAGTCAAAGTCCAGGAAACCACATCAGATTTATCTCAGCTTCCCCCTATGGGTCTTACAGATGCTAAGAAAAATACAGCTGATTCACAAAAGAAAGGGGAAAGACAAAGAAGATAGCCAAGGGACTTGTCCCAGTAGGGTAGAAATCTTTAAATATTAAGAACTGGGATAAATAAGGTGGGCATTGTTGAGTCAAAAGAAAGATCTTTATATGGCGCTATTGGAGATCGGGTGCACTGACAGGAGCCCCTGTGGGTGCCCCAACCCTGAAGGCCCCTAAAGAGATCCACTCTGTTTACCCAGTGTGGAGGAATTTTAAAAGCCAGAGGGCAAAAATAACAATGGAAAAACTTGACCTTGAGTAACTGGGAGTGAAATAACAGGGAAATCAATCAGGACAAGGATTGACGAAGGGGTCAGAAGACTCCCTTGGCCTCATCCTTAGCAGGACCTGGAGCCATGTGCGTATGTGCGGGTAAAAGGGTCACAGGGCAGAGAAAAGCTTTCCTGGGACTCCTTGGCACAGGAGCCCCACATGCTGTGATTTCAAAACCTGTTGGTGCTGCCCTAACAGGGCTGCAGTTCGCTTGGGGGCAGGTGGGGATGTAGCTGTTGTTGGGATGAAGGTAAAAGTTTAGATGAAAATGAGAATGTTTGAACAGACTTTGTGCAAACTGTCTGTGTCTCCTCTACCTGACTATATTATAGAGATGGATATTATGGCTCACCTGGGAACAGTTTTCATGCCTAGTATTGAAAAACCAAAAGCAGGTAAGTTTGCCCTTCTGCCATTATTAACCACACATACTAAGTGGGAAGCTATAGAATTGCTTAAGCCCTCATGACTTGTTAATTTGAAACAATATTGGATAAATCCTAGTGGACAAAAAGAGAATACCACTTAAATGAATATGTTAGAAGTTGGAGTGCTGGCACCACTCTGTAGAAATGCCCTGAGGGGCTCATGAAAAAGACAATGGCTCATGGAGTCTTTCAGTGAGCGTCAAGGTTTGAATAAAGTAGTGCTGCCCGTAGCAGCAGAAGTCCCTGATACGGCTTCAACAGTGCAAAAAATACAATACCTTGTAAATGCTTTTTTCCCAATCATAATGTCAGAAAAGAGCAAACCACAGCTTGCTTCCATGTGGGAAGGATCTCAGTTTATGTATATTGTATTGCCAAATCGTTGTTTGAATTCAGCAGCTTACTGCTGTGACAATACACTATATTGATGATGTCACAAAAACATCAGAAACTGAAGAACAAGCCAGGATTGGGTTAAATGTAGTAGTGACATTCATGACTAACACAAGCTGGTTGACAAAATCCAGCAAAGATTCCGAAGCCCACACCAATAGTGACATTCTTAGGAATAACCTGGGCAGGAGCCATCCTTGACATTCCACAGCAATTACAAATGACCTGCCCTTGTTACCTACCCCTGGAACCAAGTACAAAGCACAGTGACTAGATGGGTCCTCTGGATTTGGAGGACGCACATTCCACATCTGGAAATATTGCTCTCTCCTGCCCACTAAGACTCTGAAGGAAGGCTGTATTTGAATGGGAGCCTTGACAATGGCAGGATATGTATGAATTTCAAGAAGTGATGGCTCAGTCAATAATGGGCCCTTATAACCAATATTCCGACATGATTTTGGAAGTATCTGCAGCTTGCATTTCCGCAGACCGGAGCTTGTGGTAAAAGCCCATGTTGCTGCCTAATAGTGACCACTGAGTTTTGGACCTGAAAATTCCCAGATACCAGCGGTATGATACGTGTTATTTGAGAGACAATTATTGGCTTGCTATTTATTGGGCATTAATTGAAATTGCCTCTGTAACCAAAGGCCATAAAATAATCTTGAAATCTGAAATACTCATGATGTCTTGGGTGATGTCAGAGAAACACTCTAATGAGGAAGTCATTTCCCAGAAGAGCTGACTCCATAATAAAATGAAAATGGTTGTTACAGGAACATGCTACTAGAAGAATACAAGGAGATTCTCATCTATTTGTGAGTGAGTAGCCTCCTTTTCTGTAGAACCAACTTTGGAACCATCTGAAGAGCAGCCAGATCCTATTGCCACCTGATGGGTGATGACTTATGAACAGCTCTCCACTAACCAACAAAAAGCTGCTTGGCTTACAGATAACAGTTCTAAAGTAGATGGTCAGCATCTGTTTGGAAAGCCCTGAACTATGACAAACTAATGGAAAAATTCTAATTAAAGAAGGTGAGAACAAATCAGCTCAGTGGATAGACTGCATGCTGTTTTCCTCGCAGTGATGGAAAAATTGAACCACAATTAGAACCCCTAATTCTGGGTGCATTCTAACTCATGGGCAGCGGGCAGTGGCTGGCCATGCGGTCAGGAAAATGGGCAATGGAACGCTGGGTTGTTACACGGATGTCTGTATGAGGTACGGCCCCGTGGAAATCACTATAGAAATTTAAGCAATGCATCAAATAGGACACATCAATGCCCATCAGGAGAACCTCTTTCCAAACATGGAAGGGTTTGGTTCCCCAAGTGAATATCTTGGTGCACTCCCTTGAGGAGGCCAACTGGGTCCATGAAATGAGTGGGTGCAGGGGAGCTGCAGCAATGCAGAAATTGGTGATCATAGACACATTCCTCCACCCCCTCAGGGGCACCACATGCCACTGAGAACTGTCCTGTCTGCCAGCAGGAAAGACAGAGACTGCAGATGGTTATGGGCAGATTTCCTTGGGGGAAGGCCCCTGGTGCAGAGCTGGCAAGTGGGCCATATTGGGCCACTCAGTGCCAGTCACCTTGCGAGGCCATTAATGGGTCCTGAGAGCAATAGACACTTACTGCACACTGCCTTTCGTAAACCCTGTGGTAGATGCAAATGCTTAAAACATGATAAAAAGGATGGAGCAGAAAATACTGTACCAGACAAGACCACTGAGCTACATTTCTTCAGACCAAAGGACACACCCTTTGGCCCCACTAAGTGTCCAACGGTGGGCAAAGAGATAACACACCAGTGGCCACTTCATGTTGCTGATCCTCAGAGTAGGGGTTTGATAGAGAATTAGTAGGGGCAATGGAATCATTTGATGTTTAAAATGTGAGGAGATAAGTGCATACAGGGCTGGCTTACGTGCCATCGTGAGCGTGTGCTCACACCAACACTACAGGAGCCAAAGGAAGGGCTCCCACTCAGTAGATTTCTCCACTTTTGGGGGCAATTTGGGAGAGAAGGGGTGGGCAGGATGCTAGTTTTCTCTACAATTATTCCTGTATCACCTCAACTTTTTCTTTCCTACCTAATACAGTGTTCCTGACACCAGGGCTACAACTTTGGGTACAAGAAGCGGGGATGATCCCTAAGAAAAAATTGTAACTACACCTTTAAATCTCTGAGCCAGAATTCCTAAGGGCCTTGTGGGTTGGATGGTGCCTTTACCCTATCTGGCATAAGCTGGATTGACAGTAAAGGCAGCTGTATTGCCTAGTGGTCAAGCGAGCCCACTGATCTGTACCAAGGTAACCCTACTCAGTAGGAACGGGGCTGACCTGCAGTGGAGGTGCTGGCTTGAGTGGCACCGCTGCCCACGGTCTGCACCAGCACAGTGGCTGAACCTAACGCCTCTTCCACAAGTGAAATAGTCTGGGTAGAAATCAATGACAAATGGAGAGAAGGAGAAATAGTAGCTGAGGGAAAAAAAATTGAAAAACGGTTTATACAACAATGGAAATTCAATATTACAATTGTGCCTCTGGGGAGGCAGAGAGCAATAGAAAGATACTGTCTCTTGGAACAATTACACTAGATGCCTGAAAGAGTAAAGCCTTCTATTTGTCAAGACTACCCCTTCTTTTGGAACCCGACAAGGTCAAATGGAAATCTGCAAACCCGAGTGGCGCTGCTCTGAGAGACACTGTAGCCATTAGAGATGATGATAAACTGAACCAATTTTTTAATGACTGAGTGGAATTCTAGTAATGTTCTAGTATCTTTTTGACTCTTAGTGGTCAGGTTATATCTCCTACAGAAGATATCTTTAAGTCAGGAATTTCCAGGAACTACTCTCTAACTGGCCCACAGGGAAGATTTTTTATGATTACTTTATGGACCTCCAAACTTATGAAGGTTCTCTAGGGGTACTTTACCTTAAATTGATGCTCTGAGTGCCCTTTCCCCAAGAAAGGACCGGAGTAAGACACACTGTGCGGTGTAGTCAGCAAGGACCACTGCTAGTACCGTTAGCCTACCTTTAGCACTGGCCATTGGCCAGCTTCTGGGAAACAACCTGAGACCTTAGAATATTCTGCCTCATAAGAGTGCCTTTGTGTGGCTGAGGTCTTGGGCCCATTTAACCAGACAAGTTTTATGCTAACAATATGATACAGGGTAATGCCTACCTTTGCTCTGGGAGGGGCTGGAGTCTTGAGTATCTGAGGCCAGTCATGCAGGTGCTACATGACTGACCCCCTAATAAAAACCCCGGACACCAAGGCTTGGATGTGCTCTCCTAGTTGACAACACTTCCCATGTGTTATCACATATTGTTACTGAGGGAATTAAGAACATTCCTGTACAATTCCACTAGGAGGGGACACCTGGAAGCTTGTGCCTTTGTCTCCTGGACACTGCTCCATGTGCCATTTCTGTTTACTTATTTTAATCTACATCCTTTGTCCTGAAACATGTTTAGTAAATTATATGTGTTTAGTAAACTATAGTCACGAGCATAATAGCTTTTCTGAGTCTTATGAGTCCTTTTAGCAAATCATTGAATGTGAAGGTGGTCTTAGAAACCCCCAACACAGTCACATAAATAAAAGGATTTCTAACTTTAAGATAAACTGATATATGAGGAATAGGGTGGGAAGAGCTCCCCGGCTTGCTCCATGGACCCCTGGTGTCCCCCTGACCATATGTGTCACTGCACAGCAATGTCATCGGTGGTTTTCTCTCCAACCAACTGCATCTCCAGGAATACCTTGGGCCCCTTGAGGACAGGGACTGTCCCTTATCTGTGTCTATAGTGCCTGGGGCAGTATTTGGCACACAGTAGATATTCAAAATGTTTACAGTATGAGTACTGTGGGGGTGAGGGGAAACTTGCCCCTGCCCCCGGAAGTTCGCTGAAAAATCAACTCACAATTAAGGCAGATTAATAAGAGGAAGAGGATTATTTACTGTGCACACGGGGAGAATCACAGAGTGATTATCCCATATCCCAGTGGGATCCAGGTATTTTTATACCTGCCTTTTAGAGGGGAGGGGAGATGAGCAGTTTAGGTAATTCTGTTTAGGGGCAATAAATGGTTGCTAGGGAGGATAAAGGAATGGGAGAGACAGATTGACTTCTCAATTAACCTGACAGATAGGTATCATGTTTAAAATTATTTGGGCAAGGTCTGGTTGCATTCTTGATTGTTTTTCCTGCAATATACTGAGATAACAGGGAGGGGAAGGGAAATCTGTTGTTCTTTCGATGGGTCAGTCCAGTTTACGAAGCTAGAGGGGAAGTCCCTTCTAAGGCCTGTTGATCTCTGAGAGCCTGTAATTCAAAATAATCTTTATACCAAGGAGTCATTTTGGGGTGAAATTTCCTGAGCTCCTTCAATGCTTTACAAAAATATTCTCTGCTCTTACATAAATTAGTTCGTTCTTACACGCTTACAATAAATGTAAGGCCAGGCGCGGTGGCTCACACCTATAAGCCTTGCACTCCGGGAGGCCGAGGCAGGAGGATTGCTTGAGGTCAGGAGTTTGAGATCAGCCTGAGCAAGAGCGAGACCCCATCTATACTAAAAATAAAAAGAAATGAGCCAGACAACTAAAAACAGAAAAAATTAGCCGGGTGTGGTGGCTCAAGCCTGTAGTCCCAGCTACTCAAGAGGCTGAGGCAGGAGGATCACTTGAGCCCAGGAGTTTGAGGTTGCCGTGAGCTAGGCTGACGCCAGGGCACTCTAGCCTGGGCAACAGAGCAGGACTCTGTCTCAAAATAAATAAATAAATAATGAAAAAAGAAAACTAAACTAAAATAAAATAAATGTAAATTGCAAAGATGTGTTTAAAACACAAATATTCAGATAAATATATAAAGCAAGGCACATCTTACTAGTTTTTTTATTAATCGAAGAGACTGACACATTACTTTATAGGATAATAGTATTTTTCCTAAAGAATGCTACCAGTCACAAGTCTGAAGTGAAATAAATACAGGCAGGTACATGATGATGGAATTTTCTTATTACTAGCATGAAAGGGAGCACTACAAAGGCCTATGGCATAGTGCGCAGTGACAAAAGTCATCCAAGTCACAGATAATTAAAGATATTTTTATTAGAGGCTGAAGCAACTTCAAAATTACCCAGCTTTTACTGGGCAAGTAAGCAAGGAAATACACCTTGTGAATTCATAAAACTGGTACTCAATTAAGCTCATTTATTTTTTAGATTCTGAGCCCAAAACATTCTTATAAATTCATGAACGTATTTGTGTGCAGATTGATTTTCTGAGGATCACAGTTTTCTGTCAGAAACATTGAAGTTCCACTTAAATCGGAGAAGATTTTTTCATAAAACGTACAAGCTGTATTTCAACTCTAATCTCCAAAATTCTCCATCATAGCCCAGAAGTCAAAAAGCTTCACCCTAAATAGACTCCTTTCCTGACCCTCTGTTTCAGAGCACCCCAACTAACCTCCCCTCTTCTCGGTCCATGAGCCGCTGCTTAAACCACAGAGCTTCGTTGGATTGGGAGAAAGACAGGAAGAGTTCCAAACCAGGAAGCAAATGGTAAACAATGAAATATCAATGACACCAAAAAGAACCTAGGGAGTCACAGAGGGCTCACATTACTCAAAAGCCCCATGGATCTTATAAAATTGCTTAGCCATACGTCTAAAGGTAACAAAACCCAAATAAACCATACGTACTACACAAGCTTCAATTGTGAGGCATCCTAAGTCTTCCAAACAACAAAAAAATTAAATTCTGGGTTTTAAAATATTAATTGTCATTTTCATCTGTTAGGACCTCCAGGAAGACAAAGAAATATTTAGATTTGGAAATAAATGCCTAAAAATCGAAACTCAGAGCGGCACACTACAAGACATAGCCTCAAATATGGCATTGTTGTTTCAGAGTGTACACACTTCTGATAAAAGAAAGAAAAAAGATAGGTTTGTGAAAAACTTTAAGAAAACATGGTGTTTTCAAAGAACTTTAAAATGCATTATTTGGGAATTTTAAGTAGCTGGATTAAGAATAAAACACTGTCATATTTAGCTTTTGGTAGAGGACATTTGAAAAGTATTTTTATTTTCAAAGCCAAATAGTTTGGGGTAATTATTTAAGCATCCAGGAATACCAATTCTTTCATTATTTTGGTCTGATCTCAGAGAGATGCAAACATACATCAACTTTTCCATTGCATATGTATCCATACTTACAGAGACAGCAAAAGAAAGTAGTTTGATTTGTGAATGGAAAAAAAGCCAAACTCTGCAAAATAATTTTAAAAAAATTTATTCGGAGCCAAATTTGAGGACCATGACCCGGAGCCAAGCCCAAGAAGCCTTGAGCAAGTGCACTCCCTGTGGCTGGGATACAGTTTGGTTTTATACATTTCAGGGAGCCAGGGGTTACAGGTAAAGTCATAAATCAATACGTGGGGGGCATACATTGGTTTGGCCCGAAAAGGTGGGCCATCTTGAAGCAGGGGGTGGGGGCTTACAGGTTATAGGTGGGTTTAAAGATTCTTTGACTTGTAATTGGCTAAAGACATGAAGCTTTGGCTAAAGGCTTGAAAGTTTTAAGATAAGGAGCTGTTAATCAGAGGCAAGCCACCTGACATATATTTGTTGTATAAATTGAGGACCAGCAGGTGTGTCTTGCATACCCTTATGCCTGTTAATGGGTTACGAAGGATGTTTCCAAGAAGGGAGGGGGTCACGATGAGGCATGTCTGACCTCCCTCCTTGTGTCAAGCAGTTTAGTTTTGGGATATCCCCTCGGCCAAGAGGGGGTCCACTCAGTCAGCTGGTGGGGGGTGAGCCTTAAGATTTTATTTTAGTTCACAGATTTATTGGGATGAATGAAGGTTTATGGGTGATTTTTTTCTTCTGACTTATGTTAATGTTGCCACTATTACCATGATTTCACAACCACATTTTCACAAATGTTTCCTGCACAGTGCTTGGCTCTAGGGCCAAGAAGAAGTCCTCTTGGGAGCAAATAGGTCTGTGTCCTGATTTGTGTGGATTTCCCCTAAAGACCAAGATAAAAGCCCAGAATTTTGAGGGACCTTAAGGTAAAGACGAAGACTCTCAGCAAAACCCAAATACTCGATAACTTTGTAAATAAGTAAAAAATTAAAGTAGCGCATGAACCATTGGCTTTCAAATCTAACTGCACATCAGAATGACCTCTACAGTTTTTCCAGCACAGCTGCTCAGATTCCTAGGTACTGTGATTCATCTCTCTATAGATTGTAGCCAGGAATGAGAACCTCTATCTTAGAATGGACAAGTTCCTAATAGCCACAGGTAGGGTGGGAAAGTTATTTTTCATTTTACACCCAAATGTATGTTTTGACCTATATTAACATGTTGACATATTATTATTATAAAAACAGTTTCATTTCTGATCATCATGTATCTATGATTGCAAATCATATGTATATACATAAATTATATTAACAGACACCACTTATTTTCCCCTTTCACAGATTTCCAAGTCCTAAAATATGGTAAACTCAGTTCCCTTTCAACTGTTTTGGTCTTTGAGACCTTTTTCAAATAAATAATGTATGCAAATGCCATGACATTATAATGAGAAGCAGAGCACACTAAATTATAAAGGGCAGGGTTGGTGCTCTAACTTCCCAGTTTCATTGGTGCTTAATGAGGAGCCTGGCTGATGCCCAGGTGAGGTCAGTTGCACACTAGAAGTCCAACGAGCCTCCTGGTTTTTATTTCTATCTCTCCTGGGTGTGCTGGGACAAATTGTTCATTCAGAGCCTCAGTTTTTTTTCTGGTGAAACAACAAGCATGGTTTTTGAAAAACTTCGAGGATAGTCCACCTGAATAAAAGTTGCTAGAAAATGGAAAACTTTGTTAATATAAGCAAAATCAGTTCTAGACATCAGCATAGAGTAAGAGATGGTGAGACTATAATAAAAATAAAGTAGGAAAAGTTCCAGACAGCTTTTCAAAATCCCAGAGAACTTGTTGACGTTAGGCGTGAACAGTATTTAATTATTCAAAGAGCCAGTGAATCTGTTCACAATTGTAATATGATATAAACATGAGTAACAAGATAGTATCAAAGCTTAGAAGAATTTCTTTAAGCCAATATTTTAAAGGCATATTTACTTATTCAGACATATCTAGTTCCATATTGATATACTCAAACAAGATCCATGAAATGTTATGTACGAAGGTCACATTTAAATGACATTTACTTCTGCTTGTGAAATGGGGATCTCTCCCTCTTCCCTAAGCCACACATCTTGGTTCTCAGGAACATCTTTTCTTTCAAATCCACTGGCTTGGCTTAATTTTTTAAAGTGCCTTTCTCCACCAGCTTTCAAATAAATTATTTACCTCTCTGAAAATGTTTTAAACATGAATCCAGCCAAAGCTGATGTAAGTGAACCCAGAGGAATTGACAACACACAAAATGAAAGTTTTTTTTCTTAAACGGGGCTACAGAAAAACAAGGAAAAATCGATCCGTGAATAATCCTCAATTTTCAGTTTTCAAGAAGGGGAAATGAGTACAAGACAAATTGGGACATGATGATAGCTTTCTAGATTTTTCCTTTTCTATCTGGAGGCAAAATTAGCATGTTCAGTGTCTATTATAAATGGACAAGTTGCTAACTTGCGAAAGTTAATTGTTACATAGCAGAGTGTAAGGGTGCTTTATCAAAAAAGGAAATATTGCAACAGGCTACAATAAACGTTATGGTGATTGAGTTAACGTATAGAATTTAATGAAAGAATCTTTAAAAAGCAGAAGTTACCGGCAGGCATACATTTCACAAAGAAGTTTTATTTTGTGGCAAATGACCAAAGATAGAGACAAATGAACTGTGATTTTCTCAAGTTCACAAAGCAAAAAATGAAAAATTTCGCACTATGACTTTTACCCTAAAATAAATGGAGGAATGAGGACTGCTTTGGCCAAAAAGGGGATTATGAATCTGAGGTCCCACCTGGATTTACAAAAACGTTCTCAGAGGATAAACAAAAAGCCTTGTTAGTGTGTCTTAGCGCAGCTGGCTGCAAAGGGGCAATAAAGACAGTAGAAAACACAGCGGAGATGAGAAGAAATAGGGCAGAGTTTCTGTGAAGAAACAGTGTGGGCAAAGCACTGGTCTGGGATCTGTTTTCACAAGAAATGTTTATATCTTCTTTGAATCAGGGACTCCAGCCAAGGAAATGCCTCCAGGGACTAGGAGTCAGGATTCTTGCTAATGCTTGAGCTTGTAATGAGCTACTAAAAGGTAAAGTTGCTGCAGGAAGAGAGCTAGCCTTATTTCCTACCTGCAGACCCCCATCCCTAGTTTCAGAGTAAGAAGGAACCTTAGAATTCACAATTCCTCCACCTAAGTATTAATATTTTTCTATTGAGAAAATTGAAGCCCAGGAAGTTTTTTCTAAATTTCCTATCTCCTCTCAATGCCTCAGTCTGGTCACTTGCTAAATACCCTCTGCTGGCCACTGCTTGAACACAGTACTGGAGCCCTCCTAGTCTCAACATTTTTGGTCAGCAGAAGGCTTAGGCAGAATTAAAGAATTCTCTATAAGCTACCCACTCCCTTTTACACACAAGCGCACGCACACACACACACACACACACACACACACACACACACACACACGGAGGACAAAAGCAAGAACAAACCCCTCACCTAAATGGCAGAATGGCAAGCACTTACTGCATGGTACATTGACACAATGGGATGATGTGGAATTATTGTAAAAGAACAGGTTCAGAGATTGCTACTACCCAGATACGTGAAAATGCAGTAAGACCAAGAAGAAAATAGGTTGACAAAAAAATTCTATTTATTTACAGTTAAGAAGCCTGCAAACACCATCTCAGCCAGATGAAAGGTCGACATCAACAGTGATAACTCTGGTTGATAGTATGTATTCTTGATATAGTGTGATGAAAATGGCACTTTACTCTGTGGTCTTCCTCCCCAAACTCATAACCCCAGTCTTATCATGAGAAAAACGTCACACAAATAACAACTGAGGGACATTCTACAAAACTCCTGATCCATACTCCTCAAACTGTCAAGGCCACCAAAAACAAGGAAAGTCTGAGAAACTGTCACAGCCAAGAGGAGCCTATGGAAACATGACAAATGAGATAAAATATGGACTTTATTTAATAGTAATGTATCAATATTGGTTCACTATCTGTAACAAATACACTATACTAATGTAAGTTGTTAATAATAGGGGGAGCTGGGTGCAGAGTATATAGGAACTCTCTAAACTATCTTTGCAGTTATTCTATAAATCTAAAACTATTCTGAAATAAAAAGTTATTTTTTTTTGAGACAGAGTCTCACTCTGTTGCCCCGGGTAGAGTGCAGTGGCGTCAGCCTAGCTCACAGCAACCTCAAACTCCTGGGCTCAAGCGATCCTCCTGCCTCAGCCTCCCGAGCAGCTGGGACTACAGGTGCACACCACGATAACCAGATAATTTTTCTATGTTTAGTAGAGATAGGGCCTCTACTAAACAGCAGATAATCGGAATCCCTTACTGAAATTAAGCAAACACTTTATTATGAAGTTTGCCATAGTAAATTCTCTACAAAAAATAAATCTGTGGCAAAATACATTTGGAAAATACTGCATGCCATAACTTCTCTTAGAAGCTTACAATGTACATTAGCAATTAAAGGTTCTGAGAAGTCCTATAATAAAGAATCATTTTTCCATATTTAACCCAGCATTTGCAGAGATTATGTGACTATGGAATTCTTTCTTTCTGGATTTCTATTGACAACTCACTTTGAAAATATTTCTGTGGTCTAAACTGCCTCCCACGTACCAATCATCACTTCAATGTGTTATTTCCTCAGAAGTCAGTTAGTGTCATCCTTTTTATTCTGGTGATTTTTGTTTTTCAGAGGGTGACATTTCTTGGCTGCCTTCCAAGATTCTCAAACTTCTAGGCTTTTATTCCCAAACTACAGAAAAATAAAATGTTCCTAAGAAAGCAAGGAAAAAGGAAAAACGGAGACCATTTAAATTTGTGTCATTATCTTGTCATATCAGTTAACTGTAAAAGTTTAAACAGGGGCCAAGAAAATATAGGAAGCACCCATTTGATGACATGTACTTTATAAAAGGCCATCATTTTTTTTAAGGGTTTCCTAGAATCTGTAATTGTAACTGATATTTCTAAGAGCCCAGATGAATGAGGTAGCTAGCTGGGAAGTGCAGGGGCAAAAAAGGTGTGATCCTTTTCCTCCCCATCAGAGGCATCACAGCCAAAAGACAGGTTAACACAGGAAAAGCACAACAGGCTTATTTAACCAGAGTTTTACATGATACAGGAGCCTTCAGAATGAAGACCCAAAGACCCAGGGAAAACTATCTGTTTTTATGCTTAGTTTGATGAAGACTGGACAGTCACATAGAAATGTGACAAAAAGGGAGTGACCTAATAGTGACAGACTGAGGGGAACACCCAGCAAAGCCTGAGATTCTTCTTGCCCTCTCCGCATGGCATTCTCCCCCCTGAGTATGGGGCAGGACCCCTATGGAATGAGGGACTTGAAGAGAGACAGGACAAGGGACCTTTCTAGGTTTTATGGCTTGCTTTTGGGGATAGGGATTCTAGTTTCTATGATCGTCCTGGGGAAGGGGAGTTCTGTTTTCTATGACTCAATTTGGAGGAATATGAGACGTGGGAGACAGGAGGGCAGGAGGGCAGAGAGAACTTCCTTCTGAGGCCGGCCAATGTCTTTGGCTCAAGGCATTCAGCATAGCGTATGTGGGGCATTGTGTTCTGAGCCCCAGTAGAAGCTATCTGTTGCCTGTGGGATTGCTGAAGAAGCCCTTCTGGAAATTAAAATTTATGCTTTATCTAACCATCTACAATTTGGCTGTTACCTTGATTTTAAGAGAACCGCTAACTCAATGAGTTAAAAGTTGTTGTTATTTATAATTGATTTTTGTCTTGTTCCTTGGCTGACAACCCAATACAACAATTATTCCTTTTTTGATCTTTTCTTCACCTTCGTCTCTCTTAAGGTCCTGATTGTCATTTTAGATTCTGCACCAGGGGAGAGAGCAGCTTTTGAAAAATCAGCCGACCAGTTTGAGAGTGAATATAAAAGCTCATTTTCTAAAATGAGCGCACTAGGATGTAACTTACAAACCTGCTAAATTCCTCTGTGGAACTGCAAATAGAACTAGAGAAGCTGCCCAGAATTTTAGAATTGAAAAAGAAAATGATGACTAACCAAATTTTCTGTTAGTAGAAGAGGAGACTTGGGACCAGACTCCAGGGAGGCCGTGTGGTACCCAGCAAGAGCAGCTGTAGCCAGGAGAGCTGGCTTCCAACTCAGGCGAGGCAACTTACCAGCTGTGTGGCCCTAGTGATTCATTCAACCCCTCTGCAATTCCTCCTCCCCCTGTAAGATGTAATCATTGCTGCTGTGCCCTCCTTATGGGTTGTCACAAAGAGTTAAGATCAAATGAGTTTGTAACTAAGATACATCTTGGTGGGAAGTTGAAATTGGTGGTATAGGGGTGGAAAGGTGTGATGCCTTTTCTTCCCCATCATAAGGGTCGCAGCCTACACTCTTACAGCAAAAGGCAGGTTAACAAGAGGAAAGCATAACACATTTATTTAATCAACATTTTATGTGACACGGGAGCCTTCAGAAATAAAGTTCCAAAGACCCAGGGAAAACCGTCCACTTTTATGCTTAGATTTGGTGAAGACTGGACTGTCTTATAGAAATGCGATCGGACTAAAGGGTACGATCTAATGGTAATCGACTGAGGAGAAACCCAGCAAGGCCAGCCTGTTCAGATTCCTCTTGGCCTCTCTGAGTGGCATTTCTTTCCTCTGTGGTATAGGATGGGACACCTGTCACGCGAGGATCTTCAAGGGAGAAGGGAGAAGGAGAGAATAACTTTTCCAGGTTTTATGGCTTATTTGGAGGAGAGGGGTTCTAGATTTTACAACTTGCCTTGGAGAAAGGGAATTCTGGTTTCTGTGACTCTCTTGGTGTGGGAGGGGGGTGGTGACAGGAGACAGGAGGATGGGAGGTCAGAGAAACCTCACTTCTGAGCCTTCGAATCTCCTTTAGTTCAAAGTACTTTGGGATAGCATTTTCAGAGTCCCGACAGTGGCTTGTCATTTTTCTGATGTGTTTTCCTAAAATTTATTTTAGCTTCAGTGTTTTAATTAGGAGATTTTAATTGTAAAAATCTGATTTTCTATCTTCTCTAAAAAAAAAAATAGAAGTCCCTCTACGTTGGGCCCACATTCTCACATATGAAGCTGAGGAGCATTTTCCCCCTTTCAGTGGGGCCCCTGCTTTCCAGGTCGCCCTGGTGCCCACCGTGACCCATTCACTAATGGGACCCACCTGGTGCAGACAGACATTTGAGGCCTGACCCCCGTGAAAGAGTGGGTTGCAATGTGAGGGTGGGATATCTGTGCTCCAGCTTCTTCCTGGCTGTGGGGCATCCTTTCTCTACACTGGGCTGGATCCATAAATTCATCATCCCTGATAATATTGAACGGTACATGAGTTCAGTGCCTCTGGATAATAGTGAGGATTTATTTTCTGGACCTTTTTTCTAAAATTCTCCACCCTTTTGTGTTACTAGAAAGAGCTTCTTAAAGAACCACCCTTCCCCACATGACTGAGATGAGACGCACATCCCCTTGTTCACCCATGAAAGGGCCAGACGCAGACACTCCCACTTCCTACTCTTTCACTCAGAAATGATTATCTGAATTGTTTCCTATCTCACATAGGGACCAAGGCTCTTGACCCCCTAAAGTTTCACTGAAAAATCACTGACATGAGACAGATTGGTTAATAGGGGAACAGGTGCACAAATTATTCAATGTGCATACACAAGAGCCTTCAAAATGAAGACCCAAAGATGGGGGGGGGGGATTGTTTGTTCATTTTTATGCTTAGGTTCAACAAAATATGGACAGCTGTGTAGAAATATGGTTGGACAAAAGGATATGAGCTAATGTTAACAGACTGAGCAGGGAAACCGTATAGCAAGGCCTGTCTGTCTAGACTCTCCTGGGCCTCTCTGAGCATGCATTCCTTCCTTCTGGGTGTATGGCAGGGCCCTCTCCCGTATGGGGGTGTTATGACCTACAGACAAGCAAGGTAGGTTGGATCATTTCCTTATGGCCAGTTTTTACACAGAATAATTTTAGGTTTTATAGCTGGCATTCAGGAAAACAGGTTCTGGCTTTTATGACCCGCTTTTTATGACTGGGGAAGAGGGATTCTAGTTTCTATGGATAGCCTCAGAGAGGAATGGGACTGAGAGGCAGGAGGACAGGAGAAGGTCAGAGAAAAAACTTTGTTTCTGAGGCCATTCTGGGGTACTGTTTTCTGAGCTCCATCACTCACAAAAACAAAAACAAAAATAAAAAACTAGCTAGACACTGAGATAAATATTTCTTGTTCAGCCAATTGAGTGGGACTCCTCTGATGACGAAACAGTCCCTACTGTCAGATCACCTCACCTATAACTTGTTTACTCCTCCCTACACAAGTCTCAGATGAACCACCCTGCCAAGACACTCTGATCTCCCCACCTGGTGTGTTCTCCCGATTGCAATAGCCTGAATAAAAACAATTCCCTTACTTGTTCAGGCTTTTTTGCTGTTGACACACACACACACACACACACACCCTCACACCCACTGTACAGTACAGTTTGTACTTCCTGTATAGTCTTTACACAGAGCATGCACCCTTTTAAGCATTTCAGGTGCAACTGAGTCACAGCACTGCACAGAGGATGGTGGCTGAATGTTCTCCTTGCTTAGGTGTAACAGAAGCAAAGGTCTGAAAAAGAGCAAAAGTGTTTTAAGAGCTGTCTCTTTAAAATCCTTCCTCCCATTTTTGAGAATTAAAACCTGCATTCCTGCCCAATGCCAGTAATCAGAGGGGCAGGGGAGTGTTCTTTGCTCTTTGTACCATAGGAGATGGCTCAGTGGAATTGTCTGGGCAGAGGTCACAAGATTGTCTTCAACAGAAATGCTGTAGTTAAACAGCAATAGCCTAAACCTGAAAACTCCTTTTAAAAGCTCTGTATTTCTACTTATAGATAGGAGGATGGTACTTTAAGACAAGAGTCTGCCATCCTCTTCATTTGCCATCAGATTAATAAACTTATCTTTCCTTTTCCTCAAACTGCTTGTCCTCATTCTTCATTTGGCCACAGGGACAGGTACCGAACTTTCTATAACATAGGGGCTGTTGGAGAGAAGAGAAGCCCCAAGGAAGCAGGGAGGGATAGCAGGCAGCAGTGAAGAGAATTGTGAAAGGTGTGTCTTTGTGATGGGCAGGAAATTCTATAAAAGTCATTTCCATTTATTCAAGACAGTTCCACATGCCAATATCCCTCCATTTTGCCTCATCTCTCCCACCTCCTCAAACATCTTTAGTTTCCTTACTGGGGTGTTTCCTTCATGCCACCTCCAGTTACCTGATTCAAACTCAGCCCTGGTCACTAAACTGACCTATTCAAAAGCCTTCAGTTGCTCTCTTTTGCCTTTGGGGTCAAGAACAAACTTCTTAGCATGGCACAGAAAGCACCTTTCAACTTGGCCCCATCCTGTCTTTTCTGCAGCCTTCCCCCACCAATCCATGAGTCATACACCCTCACCACCATCACACAGCAATACAATAAAGCATCTGTCATTATAGCAAGGGTCCCAGGAGAGGCCTTACCTGTATGCCCCATACTGGAACTCTGGCAGCCCATGGCAGGTGCAGGGGCCAAGGGAAGCTTCTCCTGCATCTTCTGAAGATTCACTGAAAATGAACTGACAATAGATAGATTAATAAGGATAAAAAGGCATAGAAAATTTATTTAATGTGCATAGTATGGAGGAATTGTAGGAGAATGATTACCCAATAACCCAGTGGGATATAGATGCCTATACACCCTCCTTCATAGAGGAGTAGAAAGGGGGGAAATGTGGGCAGTTCTTCTGAGGGGTAAATGATTATTAAGAGAATGAATGGGCCCAATGCTCAGACAATGGTTAGCAAATAATTCCCTTTGGAAACTAAATGGGATCAGAGAATAGACAACAGTTTGGGACAAAGTACATCTGGGTTCTAGGTGTGATGTTTAATTTCCAGTTTCTTTCTCTGATATGAGTTTTAATCTTTTTTGGTTAATGACATTTCATGAACCAGGGGATTGAGGGCAATTATGTTCCTCTTTGCTGATTGAGTTTATGGATTGATAAGGAAACTTCAGAGAGCAGTCCCAATCCTGCACTTTGGGAGAGACAGAAAATGAGAGGGGAGGGGAAGTCAGAGAACTTGAGGTTGTTTCTTTGCCATATTTTGGAGTGTTGTTTTCTGAACCCCAACACAGGCCACCAGGAGTCTAGTTTACATAAGAACCAAATGGCCCTGAGAGAAACAAGGAAAAAAAATTGTTTAATGGTAATCCCAAGAACCCTGGCGACAAGGTTATCCCAATATGAATGGTGCCCAGGGCCTTGCTTGGCTATCAAAGGAAATAGATGCTTTGGGGTTTGTAGAAAAAGAGTTGGGCTACAATGGAAAACTAGGCAGTATCTAAAAGATAGCCCTGCAGTTTATCAGATTCTAATCTTTCATTGTCTCTGAGCTATTTCACAGCATATTAAGTTACAAGTAATTGATAGCAATGCCAAATGATTCCCATAGATACGCAAATTCTGTCCTGTCTGGTAGGGGTTTAGTTGATTTTCCTACCTCCTGTGGAAAAGCCAGTTTGCCTCTGTTTATACATTTATTTCAATATTCTTGATCTATAAATATGTCTGTTCTACAGATTACAATGCCTGCCCGATTTCCTCATTGATTAATGAGTAAAATAATATCTCTAAAATATATCTATCTTTATATATTTATGAGAGTCATGTTTTTAACTGTCACAGGGGTAAGACCCTGTCTAGTTCCACCCAAATTTCTTCATGGTCTCAGCATCCTCAGGGAGTCACAGGAGACCAAGGGAGCAATGTCACCATATCAGGATTTAAAAAAAGAGTTGTGAAACATTAGTAGAGGAGACCTTCTTCCACCTAAGGAGAACATCGCCAGATGCTCAATAGACACCCATTGGTCAACATCAACAGGTAGAGGCTCTCCAGGTAAGTCGCAATTAGGACTGCAACAGCCGTCGGGTTCTATGTACAGCCCCAGAGAGCTCTGAGGCAGCAGCAATGGCTTAAGGAGAGCTGGGTCTACAGCTGACCCTGAAGAATTCTGATGAACATCAGACCCAGCCTTGGACAGAGGGGAAACTTGAAAGATTGAGGAATGGATGAGCCCGTGAGCCAAGTGGACCTCAAACCTACAGATTTTTCTTGTTGTCATTATTAATGTTATCTACATTCTTTGAATATCCTCCTTAAGGCAGATGTGGGGCTGAGGAGGAATTAAGGATTAAGTTACATTGTCCTATATTCCAGGAGTTCTCACTGTCAACCTAAAAAAAAAAGACACTAGAGAAAATTATCTCTAAATGTGTTGTGGTTTTTTGGGAATAGAAACAAGGATTATAACCCAGAATGCATGGAATGGCATTTGATGAGGGAAGGGTAAGGGGAGCTTTTATTAGCAAAAAGACATTTACATAAGCTGCTTAAAAATAGAGTTCATTGGTTCCCGAGGTTCAAAGCCAGAGTTGTTGTCAGTTCGTTGGTCAAGATGCCCTTACTGGGCAAGTGTTTTTGTGGATTACTGCAATCCTAACAAATGTCTAGTGATAAGCCTTATCAAAGCAGTAGATGCATGAGGGACACGAAAGGTTTTTAGAAAGTCCTTGAAACAGTGGTTATCTCAGACATGTGAGCTGGGCCTTCTCTCCTTTGGGCCTTCCTGGCCCTATTTTGTCTGTCTGACGAAAGTGATTTCATCCCGGCATTGTCAGCTTTCACATCATGATCCCAGTATTCGTTAGACAAGAACCTGGGTTACCAGGTTATGTAGGAAAGTAAATGTCTTATAATTTTAAAAAATACCCTCCTGAATTGTCCACGTGTTTAAATCATCCCCTATTCAAACATCCCTCCCCAAGATTCTAATATCCATACCAGCCGTCAGTCAAAGACTTGGGCTCGGTTTCTCATCAGCTGTCAGATACTGTAGATGTACCTGCCATTTTCAGATGACATTCGTGACTATGAGGACAACAATGACACCAACTGCAAAGTGAAATTGCAAGTCTCATAAAAGATGTAGTTCATGAAACAATGACTGTGACATTGGAGACTGTCTGAATCACACATAAAGCCATGACAGGTAGGAGAAAACAGTTAACAACAGAGGAAGAGGAAACCAACCACACGGATTTGGCAGATGTCACAGGTGAGTCATTCAGCATCTCCCAGCTTTTCTTGCCTGCCTCTATTTAGAGGCTAGAAAAGCTGGAATAACCTTTTTCCTTGTTTTCTCTGCAGCCATCAGGAGCTAGACTGCCCGGGTTCAAATCTGGCTTTTCCTCTTGCTAGTTGTGTGACCTTGAGCAAGTCATATAACCTCTCTTTACCTCAGTTTGCTCATCTGGAAAATGTAACTGCTTCATAGAGTTGTTCTGAGGGTTAAATGAGTTACTATTAATATATGTAAGGTCCTAAAAATAGTCACCAGTACATAGCAAGTGCACAGTAATTGTGACCAGGAGTCTAATTGGTCTAGAAGCTGGGCCCATCTCTTGGAGTGGAGGTGAGAAGACATGGTCAACATTCCCACAGACTGCATATTTTGGAGAAGGGGTGGTTCCTTGAAAGACACTCTGGATGCCGGGCAGGCCAAAACCTAGATGTCCACAAGCTCTGTGAGATCACCGGGGGCAGCCCAGGCGATTGTCATAAGTCATCCAGTTACCAGTGGCCCCAGGAGAAGGCACATGACTGCTGGACTGTTGAATTCAGTCATCACCCCTGTTACCCTTGCAAGGCTAGTCCAGAGCCAAATGAGTTTGAAAGTTCTTTTCTTCCTCCCCTGACAGTCCCCTTACATTTTCTTGTACCGAATTTTCTCAGCTCTGTGTCTATTCACACACAATTGTGATGAACACTCCTTTCCCCTGCCGTAATGTTAATCTGTAACTATTTGGAATGCATAATATTGCCAGCACTTGGCTGCCTATACAT
The DNA here is from genome assembly GCA_004363605.1 of Indri indri. Taxonomy (NCBI): domain Eukaryota; kingdom Metazoa; phylum Chordata; class Mammalia; order Primates; family Indriidae; genus Indri; species Indri indri. Next base: position 2,565 of record RJWJ010014907.1, on the reverse strand, counting down.
CATCATTATCAGAGCAATTTGGTTCCACTTTACTCATGTTTATCAAGTTCCTGATATTTGCATAGCTCATACTTTCCTCCCCTAAGAATTCTTCTTGGGAAGCCCCGCAATTTCTTCAAGCTTGCTGGTTGTGTTTGCCTAATAGTACCTCAATTTTCCTGCCCCTTACCCTGGACTCTCTAGGGACTTAGCCGAGCTTTTGTTCACTGAAGTAGCTGAATACCCTTGTCCTATTTCTTAGCTATTCTTGATCACTTGGCTGTTTGGTTTTCCTCCTGAGAATGGTAATGAGTAATTACACCCAAGTCTCTAGCAAAAGCAGTGCTAGGAACTAAGAACACCGCTGAGCATAAAATTATAATTTCAAACTAAAGAAATGTTTCTCCAATCATTTTCTGCCTTTCTCAATCCCTTCCATCTCATCTATAACCATCCTTCCTAAAAACAGAAATAAAATAAAATCTGGTTATAGAATCTTAAAACAGATTCGTAGTAACACAGGTTTGTAAAGCTTCCATTTTGTGCAAATTCACAACTTGAAGAGAATAGATATGCAACTGCTGTGTGAAATGTATAAAACAGAATATTGCTTCATTAATAGGCAAGCCAGTTCAATGTACACATGTGGAAAGAATCCTGAAAAGTAACTCGTGAAATATATGGAACCTGAAATGGGAATGTTCACAGCACTGTGAACTTGAGTCTCGAAAGCAGCATGGACAGGTAAGGCACAGGTAAGGTCATATAGAGAAGGGATCTGCCGGTTGTTTTGTGTGGTCATTGATATTTTGACAATGCTGTTCAACTTGTGCTATATGATTAAACATTCATTCAAAGCATAATTTTTAGTTTAAAATACTATGGGCAAGAAAGATGATTTAAAAATATTATGGGCCAATTTAAAGAATAGCAGTTACTATTACAGAAAGCAGAAAATATTTTTCTTCTGAGAAGACGTCTCCTGAGCAAATCCTGAGTCATTTAGGCTTTTACTGCTACGAACAGAAGCAAATGAGGAGTGTTGCTTTTCTTCCTTGAAGCTACCTGGTGTCGGCCACTCTCAGCCCTGGCTTTATTCATAAGCAAGTGGGCAATCCCTTCTGGGTTTAAACTAGTTTCTCTACCCAAGCACCTTATGGTATGACATTTTACCCTGAAAGAGACTCAAGCAGGAGGCTGAAGTTACTCCAATACCCTTGGCGGAGGAAAAGTCCTTCTCTCCCTGGGAACCGAGCTTCTAGGTTCAGGAGTGATGTCCATGGAGCTGTGAAGGAGAGAAGATGCCCGTTGCCCACACCCTCAACACCGCCTCCCTCCCTCCTGCCCTTCTCCCCCAGACGTCCAGATAAAGCACATCTGTCGGTGAGCACCCATGGTGTGCCAGGCACTGGGCTAGGCCCTTCACCTGCATTATCTCATTTAACTGTCTAACAACCACTACAGCAGGTACTGGTGAGTTGCTAATTCTACAGATGGTTCTCAAAGAATTTATGTAATGAACCCAAGACACACGGCTGGTAAGTGGCAGAGCTGGGATTGTAAATCTGGCCTTCTGACCCTAGAGCCGAACCCCACTACTTAACACAGAAGTCCCTGGAACTGACAATTGCTCAGTTAAAATGACCCTGACCTTTGCTTTATACCACGTTGGGTTCAGCATTCCCACTGTAACCTTGACATGGTGGTGTGAACCCCAGAGTGCTGGGCATTGTTGGGCATCGCTGGGCATCGCTGGGACTTGGGCCCCTCAGGAAGGAGGGGAGCTGGTCAGGGGAAGGAAGGAGCATGTTCCACAAAGGCTTTCCTGGCTACCTGAGCCCCCACAGAGGCAATGGCCCAAACCATCTGGGATAAAGCCAGATCCAAAAGGAGATCTAGTATCCTAGTGACACTTCAGGAAGAAAGCATTTCAGATTTAAAATCTCATTCCATAATAGCATGTCTCTCTCTCACTCTTTCTAGAAGCCACAGCCTTTATGTCATGAAATCTGTGTGAGAGACATTAGATAATCTTGTGAAGTCCAGCTCCAGGCCCAGATCCTTCATGTGACTTCTCAGGCCTGTCTACAGACAAATACAAAGGCCTTACCTGGCAGGCTTTTGGGGAAGCTGCCCCTGGCCAGTCATGCTCTTACGCATGGCTGATTCCTGGCACGTGCCTCCTGTTGGAAGTCTCATATCGGGAACCGCAAAGATACTTTTCTCCACTCTGACCCGCGCTCAGTACTTTTCCACTCCTAGCGCTCACCCTTCTGCCCCTTATCCCACCCTGCTCCCACCCTGTCCATAAAGCTGCCAGAGCCTTTCCGGGGCTCCCTCAGCAGTGAGATGACCCTGCCCTCCCCTCCCCTGCATCCGTGCTGATCCACCCGAGCCTTGACCGGCCTGACGCGCTGCTCCACGGGGAAAACAGAACCCAGGGGAGTCGGCACTGTCTCTGGTTTCGCCTCCTGCTTATGCAGTCACAGTAAATGGTTAAAGTCTTGACTGTTACTTTCATTTTTGGCTTGTTGCTTTCATCGGCTACTCTGACACGTGGCAGCTCAGCTGAGCTCCTGACCACTC
>RJWJ010014906.1:0-37277 GCA_004363605.1 Indri indri | reverse complement strand
TGCAATTAAAATGATAAAATACTGAGGAATAAACTTAAAAGAAATGTACACAGTGTATGCGTGAAAAACTTATAATATTCCTGAAGGGCAAAAGTAGAACTGCACCTACTGTGTTCTTAGTTAGGGAGACTCAATGTCATAATTTCTCCCTAAGCTAACTTATAAATTTAATTTGATTCCAATAAATAATATAAGCAGGGTTTTTTTTTCCCTTTCTCGGGATTCAGATAAACTGATTTTAGTGTTCACTTGGAAAAATAAGCAAGCATAACTGGAAACTCAGAAAGTTCGAGCAGAGAGATGGTGGGAGCACACCCAGACCTGAAACCTACTCTCCTGCCTCAATAACTGGTCTAGAAATGGTCAAAGCAATGGATCATAATGGAAAGCCCCAGAGAGTCTCAAATACATACAAAATGTCAAAAGACAAATGTCAATCTGGGAGAATGCTCGCAACTTGTATCACACACAAAAGATTTATCTCTAAAGTAGGTCAGTTCCTGGAAAAAGCTAAGGAAGAAATGTGAGGCGGGAGCTGTGTGGGGGTGAAGGCTGCGGACTGGGCGGAACAGCAGCAGCCCACAGCAGAGGCAGCGGAGGCTGATGCCTTGGAGGGGGCACAGAGTGGGAGGGGTCTTCAGGGGTCCACACTGTGGCAAGGGAGCCCAGCCTTTATACCCAGATGTATTGCAGTCACCAGGTGGGGGCTGCCCTCAGGGAGCGCCTTGGGCAAGGTGACTCCCTGTGGCCGGGGGCAATTCCTGCAGAGGGACTCAGCCTGAGCCATCAGCACCCCCTCTCTCTACTCAGGCAGGAGCGCCTGGGTCCCTGGGGAAGGGGTCTGGGTGCTAGAGCAGACACTACAATCTGTGCATGTGTGTGTGTGTGTGTGTGTGTACTGCCCAGAAACCAATAAAGAAAAAAAAAAGATTAACGATCGAAAAGATACACAGGCAAGTCAAAGTGCAGAATTATACAACCCGCAGGAATGGCAATTTTGTGATATTCATCAAAATTATAAATGCATTTATCCTGTGACCCAGCAATTCCACTTCTGGGAATTTATCCTACAGAAATACCTGTACCCATAAAATGAGGTATGTATAATACAGTCTTTGCAGCACTGTTTCCAACAGAAAAATAGTGGAAACAAGCCAAGTGGCCATCTATAGAAGATGATTTAGATACCCTAGAGTACATGCCACCTAACACGATACGATGCTGTTGTATGAAAGCGCTGTAGCATACATTAGGCAGTGGAAATACTTATAATCCTACCTTTGGGTAAGGATAGAAATACACACACACACACACACACACACGTATTTTGCTTGCATCTGCATATACAAATGCTGGACAGGTGGACAAGAAACAAACAGAACTGGTGACCCAGGGGTCAGGGCAGGGTCGGGTAGAGGGGACAGAGATGGGTGCAATATTTTTAACATCTGCTTCTTCTGAGTTTTGACCTATTTGAGAAAATTAGCTATATAAAATAAATAGGAAAAATTTTAAAGTTTAAAAAAGAATTTAAAAATAATTATCCTGTATTTTAAGTGTATTAGAATGGAACCTTTCTCATAATATTTAGTCTGCCATATTGCCAGAAATGGAAGATCTCATCTCATTTACTTTTGCAGGCAACAATTTTGAATTCCCGAGCTATCAAATACAAACAGAAACAGAAAGAACCAACTGAAATAACTGATCCTCTAAACTAACTGATATTTGTAAGGTTAGTTTTAATCAGTTCATTTTTACGGAATATGGAGAAGGAAATTAGCTCGAAGGCTGCTAAACAAATCTTCCAATAGGTCCTTGTTCACTAGCTGCTTGTTCAATTTGCACTGAAATTATATTACTGATATGTTGTTGAAGGATCTTCGATACAGAACACTTAAAAAGGATGAGAGCTTTGCGCCATTCGCTCTTTGGTGTGTGAAGTGGTTTTTGTGCACACCACTGTACTGAAGTACCTCTTTTCAAAACTACCAACAACTTTCACGCAGCTAAATCCAAGGTCACCTCTCTGCTCCCATTCAATAGAGCTACCCACTACCTCCTTTTTTATTCACTCTCTTCTTATTCTTCCAAAATGCCACACTCTTCTCATCATCCTCTTATGTCCCAGGCTGCGCTCATCCTCTCCATTTAACAGCTCCCTTCCCTCCTTCACTAAAACTCCGGATGTTGTCACTCCTCAGTGCTCAGATCTGGACCCCATTCTGTTGGGAGCATTTGTAAGAAATTTTTACTTCTGATTTAAAGGAATGCAGACTTCAGAGGAGAGCCGACGTGTGCTGTTATTCTTCCTTGGGCAATTTCTGCCTTCTCTTTGAGTCCCAATTTCGCAACTTTAAGGAGAGATGATTGAGATTCTTCTCTAAGGGGTACTCTAAATTCTGAAAGTTAACAAACAGCGCAGATGGAGGCTTCTACCGTTATTCAGCTGTCCAGCCAGAAACCCCAGGAAGCACGAGGCCATCACCAGGCAAAACTCTGGACTGGTCTGCACGTGCTGCTGCACCCTGCTCCCCTCCTGCCTCCACCCTGCGTGCACCCATTCCGCCACTCCGCTGACACCACTCCGTCACCTGCACTGAGGACCTGCACTCTGCCAACCCCAGGAATACCCAGTGCTGGCCACTCCTTTCTTCAACCACGTTCTTGGCATGTGGGACCCCACACTCTGGGTTTGCCTCCTTTTCACACGCTGCTCTTCTGGTCTCCTCTGCCAGATCCATCTCCGACTCCTGGCCTCTGCCTGCAGGAGGGCTCCAGCCCTGGGGCCATTTCTCTTCCCCATCTGCACTGCTGCCCGGCTGCTTGCTGTAAGTACCATCTAAATATTGAGCACACCTGGATTTTTGTCCCCAGCCCAACTCTTTTTTTTTTTTTTTTTGATATTTCTATATCAGGCTCACTTTTTTGTGTTTTATTTCAGAATATTGCCGGGGTACAAACACTTTGGTTACATAAATTGCCTTTGCACCACCTGAGTCAGGGCTACAAGTGTGCCCACCCCCCAGACAGCGAGCACTGGACCCATTAGGTATGAATTTACCCATTCCCTCTTCCCCCCACCACCTACCTGACACCTGATAAATGTTACTTCCTGTATGTGCACGTAAGTTTTGATCGATTAGTACCAATTTGACGGTGGGTACATGTGGTGCTTGTTTTTCCATTCTTATGATACTTCACTTAGAAGGACGGGCTCCAGCTCCATCCAGGATAATATAAGAGGTAGTTCACCTTTTTTTATGGCTGAGAACACCATGGTATACACATACCATATTTTATTAATCCACTCATGTATTGATGGGCACTTGGGTTGTTTCCACATCTTTGCAATTGTGAATTGTGCTGCAATAAACATTTGAGTGCAGATGTTCTTTTAAAGTATCATTGGAATCCACCATTAAGAAAGGTACTAAATCAATCATCTGAAAGGTGATATAAGATAGCACCCCTATCTGCTGATGTCTTCACATTTAAAAGGATTCACTAAGAATGGAGAAGCTTCTCTCTTAGAAGCTGGAAGACTGCTTTTTGTGCCCAGAGTGCAGGCAGCAGGATAGAGCTGGAGGCGGGGCATGGCCCTGCGGTGGAAGCACCCTGTCCCGCCCACACAGAAGCGAAGGCCCTGACCAACTCTCGACTCGCATATCCAACTCCTGACCCTGTGTCTCAGCTTGGCTGGCTAAGAGTATCCCACTCCCAGCACGGCCAAGCCAAAGACCCACGCAGCCACTGACTGTTCTTACTCTCACACCCCATCAGCAAATCTGTCCAGCTGTACCTTAAAATATAGATTCTTGATCTAATCCCTTCTTGAATTCTCTGCCATTGCCACCCCAGCTTGGCTATCTCTCTTGCTTGGATTACTGCCCAAGTCTCCTGGCTCCTCTCCCTACTTCATTGCGGTGCCCTACAGCCTGTTCTCCACGTGGCCCTTTGAACATGTAAATCTTGGCATGTTGCTCTCCTTTTAAACCCCAGAGACTTTGAATTATTTTCCAAGTAACTCCAGAGTCCTCTCCACAGCCTCCAGGTGCTTTGCAATCTGGCCCCGGGTACCATGTGACCTCACCTCCTTTTCCTCTCTGGACTCCAGCCACTCTGGCCTCTTCGCCAGGACTTTGCCATCACAGGCCCCAGCACTGGCTGATTCTTCTGCTTGGACTATTCATTCCCAAAACACCAGCACTGTTTTCTCCTTCACTTCATTGTGGTCTCTCTTGGGATATCAGCTCATCAGAAAGGCTCTTCCTGACCATTTTACCTAAAATCCCATGCACCCTGCGATCCATCAATCCCACTGCTTGAGAAACACCTGCACATGTGCCATATGCACAAGGAACCCTATGAAAAACACAGCAGCCCCGTTCATAACAGCAGAAACAAGAAACAAGTTAAATAGTTATTAAAAGTAGAATGAACAAACACATTTGGTCTATTCAAACAATGGACTACTATGCAGCAATGAAAAAGAAATTAAACTCCATATAACAACATAGATGGACCTCAGGAACATATTGTTGCAGGAAAGAAGAAAGTTCCTAAGTATCATACAGTTTGGTTCCATTTATGTAAGGATCAGAGCATGCAATGATAAACAACATATTGCAGGTACAGACAGGTACAACAGGTACAGACACACAGGGAAAAATGCTCAAGGAAAGCAAGGAAAAGGTAAATACAAACTTCAGGGTAACGGTCATCTCCAAGGGGAGAAGTAACGTGATGGGTTAGGAAGAAGCACAAAGGGATTTCAAAGTTAATGACAAATTCCATCCCTCCACCCCTTTTTAAGCTGGGTGGTTTAAAATTGCTTTCTTTTCATAATCAGTTTTGATAAATATTATTTGGTAACCCCTCAGTATTTAATAAAAATAATGAATTAGAGTAGGTTATGCTGTGGCGATCAGTAGAGCTTCCCACCACCCCCATCAGTAGCTTAAAGACAAAAGGCTTATTCCTTTCTGCACACAGCAGTCCAGAGTGCGAGTACAGGCCAGGGATGGCTCTGCTCCACACACTCACCCAGGGATCCAGGAGCTATCTTCAATAGGTGACTTCCAAGCTGCCCTGTGTGGCACCAGCAGCCTACTCAGCCAGAAGGGGGAAGAGCCCAGAGGAGCACCCAATTCTGCCGTATTTCACTGTGGTCTCTCCTCCAACCTCAGACAGGCTCTGATAGGACAGGCCCAAAAGAGCACATGTCACTCTCTCTGCTGTTCCACTGTGGGAATTATTGCACGGCCACATTGAAATACACAGGGGCCTGGGAAATGAGACCTTGTCACCTGCTTAGGGAGAAGGAAGAGTGCACTTGGGTACACAGCTAGTTGTTTCTACCCCAAACATTTGACAAACATATATACACTGAAAATCCTGTGTGTATATATGTGTGTGCATGTACATGTCCATACACATACATGCATGTGTGTATATGTATATGAAGAACTAAAAACAGAGACAACAAAATATCCCTGAGATTCTCTCTAAAGAGTAAGATCATGAGTGACTTTTATTTTCTCGTTACGTTTGCATTTTCTTCAATGAATTCGTACTAATGTTAACTATGTCCTCAGGGCCTCAGTTTACCTGAATGCCTGGTGGGCATGATTTGTTTGCCTAAGTAAGTAATTGGTTCCTTTTTGATTTAGTTTTAATGAATATGCATACATCCAAAAACGAAAATAAATTTTGGATTCAACCATTTCAAACAACTGGTTAAGTAACATAGAAAAATAAAATTAAAACAGATCAATTTTATCATTGAATCACGACTATTTTGTGCTACTCTGCAAGGTAAGTATTGAAACTACCAATTTCATACTAATGTGGAATACAATTTAATTAGTATACTTTTATGATAAAGGGATGAAATAATTTTGGAAAGAATACTCAATTTGGACATATGCATATCAACTGAATAAAAGAAAAGCAAATTATAATTATACATATATTCACACACAGTCATATGTCAGATAATATTTTAGTCAACAATGGACAACATATACGACAGTGGTCCCATAAGAGTATAACAGAACTGAAAAATTTCTATTGCATAGTGACATTGTAGCTGTTGTAACTTCATAGTTCAATGCATTGCCTTTTCTGTGTTTAGATATGTTTAAATACAAAAATACTTACCATCATGTTACAGTCGTCTACAGTATTCAGTACAGTAACATGCTATTCAGGTTGGAAGGAATTTCTGTCGTTAAGCAATGCATGACTATATATACACACACACACAAACAGTAGGCACTAACTTATGGTTGACTTATTCCAAAAATGAAATAATTTTATTGTTGTATAAGTATATAAACGAGTATGTGTACAGTCTGAGAAATTCCATTTTTGGATTTCACACACTCCACAGCTTATAAACAAAGCATAACTTTGAAATATTTCCAAATGCTTGGGTTCCCTATTCTCAGAATGCAATTAATCTAAACAATGATGCAAACATACGGCAAGACATTTTCACAGCAGCTGAAGAAATAGCTAAACTGAATAACTAAAGCTACGGGAAAGGTAGTGTTCCAACACTGCACCTCAGGGAAGGCTGCCTGCTTCCTGCCATGGACTTACTGAGCACACCCCAGCAAGGCTCCCAGTACGTGCAGGCATCCTGGGTGCCGATGATATAATGATGAATAAAGACCCACGTGTACTTCTTAAGAGGCCGACACAGCAAGAGGTAAGACAGATGTGGGCTGGCTGAAAGGCGTGTACAGAGAGCTAGAAGTCTGTGCAGGCGCCAACACACCCCGTTATTCGTGAATGAGGAGTGGAGGCTTCCCAGAAGAGGAAGACGAAGGGTGGTGCAGGGCACAGAACTTACAAGGTCTCAGAGGCTTGCAAAACCGCCATCTGCTCAGTGAATTGCACAGGGTGTCAGGGTTTGAGGGATTTGGGGGCTGAACCAAGAGAAAGGATAAGACCACAAGGTGGCAATAGCAGGCATGAGCTTTACAAGGCAATGTGTTGACAGGTCTGCATGTCGGGAAGGGAAGGGGACAGTCCTCACAGCAGGAGACTGTCTGGGGACTGTGGCAGCCTGGGGGCGGGTGGGCTGCTACTCAGGAGGGGAAGAGTGCAAGAGAACTCCCAGGGGAGAGGCAGGTTGAAGAGGGGCTTACATGTGGAGATGGTTAATTTTACACGTCAACTGGACTGGCCATGGGGCGCCCAGACATAAGGGAAAATTCACTCTCTCTGCCTGTCTGCCGTTGAGCTGGCCTTCGGACTCGGACCAGAACCTACACCGTCAGCTCTCCCGGTTCTCAGCCTGCTACACAGAGGCTGTCTTTAGCCCATTCACACAACACGACGTCAGCAGTGCTGGGCTGTAGGGCTTTACCAGAGAAGACCGGAATGATACTGTCTCAGGTGGATTTTTAGAAAATACATAATGTGATTTCAAAGTCTCAGATGGCTTTTAAAAAAGAAACTTGATTTCAAAGAGAAATAAATGAACGCAGTGGCTGCCTTGTTCTCAGCCACGCCGTCTACCATCCTCCCTGATGTCTGTGCAGCGCTAGTCCTCTACTGCTTCAGTGGAGCTGGGGACCCGCGGGGACAGAATGGCATGCCGCAGAAAGCCAGCTAACTCATGTCTCCATCCTCCCCTCACTGAGCCCAGCTGTCTTCTTCCAAGTCAGCCTCAAGCTACTGACTGACATCAGCAACTGCATCAGCTTCATTCGCCAAAGTAAGGTCTCCGGGCCTTTAGTCTTAAAATGGTACTTTAAAAATAATCCAAATACTGATTTGCATAAAAATCGAAGAAAGTTAAGTCAACTGTCAAAATGAATTCAGCCCTGAAAATTAAAGTGTGCCCTGCCGAGACTGCCAGCAGCCTTCTATGGTGGGGCTTACCAGCGACTCTCCACCCAGGCCCTGAGATCTGCACAGCATGTGAGAAAGAAATTTATTCCTTTCAGTTAAATTATTTCAGTTAAAAATTCCTGAGGCAGCTTTTTAAAACCAAAATCAAACTAAATCCTGAAGACATGAGAAATAAATCACTTCATGTCTCTGGGACGTTTGCCAACCTGGCCTCTAGGAGGAGTTTAATTCGTCACATCTAAAGAAAGCCTTCTGGCCCTTTCCATGCAATTCTACCAGGAAGTCCTCTAGCTCCCCTCCCACAGTGTATGTACTCCAGGGTTAGCAGCAGAGCCTGCCACAGGCCACCGGGGCCAGGCCTCACATCCTGGCCGGGTTCTTCCCCGGGGAGCCAAGGCCGGAGCACATGACAGAGCTGACCGTGGGTGGTCAACCAGCCCACGCGACTGCCAGTGAAAGGCTGCTGGGCCTCCCAGGATAGTTTCTGTGTGTTCAGATTCCATGAAATCCTGCTGGGGCTCTATGTCTACAAAATAATGAAATCATACTCACATAGGGATCAGGATTGGGGTGAGCACTGCCTGCTCCCCTCTTCCCGGGCTGCCTGGTGGAGAAGGCAGAGTGCCCAGGAGAAGCAGGGGAGGGTGATGATAAACTTGGGTGCAGGTGCAGAACCCACTGTGTTGTGTAAGACTTCAGGGCCAGGAGGCCACATCCACCCAGGAGGACTCATCCTCCCAGGAGGCCGTGTTCACCAATGACCTGCAGCCACCAATGAGACTGTGTCCACTCAGGAGGACTTATCCTCCCAGGAGACTGTATCTACCTTGGAGGCTGCATCTTCCTATGTGGACACATCCACCAAAAAGCCAGCATCCACCAAAGCCCTGCATCCACCAAGGAGGCTGTGTCCATCCAAGAGGCCGTGTCTACCCAGGAGGCTGTGTCCTCCCAGGAGCTATGTGTATACATTCAACAGAGATTCAGGGGGCACCTACTCTGCTGCTTTAGTACTCAGGCACTGAATAGTTCCCTAACAAGATGACTTCAGGACAGATTCAAAGAAACGAGGAAGGGAGTCCTTTGGCTATTTGGAGGGCAGCATTTTTGGTCATTAGAACAGCAAGATCAAACCTTGCTGTGGGTTTGTGTGGCTGTAGCATCTACAGATGAGTGGCACGGGGCAGCTTGTGCTTGGAGTGTGCAGGGTGGGGTAAGGATGAAAGATTTTATCTTGGAAGAGACAAGAACATTGGCAGATTCTTAGCTGCAGAAAGAAATGTTCTGAGATTCTTTCGTTAAATTAAAAAATTTTGTACTTTTTAAATTTGATTTAGGGGATACATGTGGTTTTTTGTTACATGGATGAATTGCATAGTGGAGAAGTCCAGGATTTTAATATACCTGTCACCTGAATAGCATACATGGTACCCAATAGGAGATTTGTCTTTCTGTGCTTGGCTTGTTTCACTTAATGTAATGACCTCCATTTCCATCCGTGTTGCTGCAAATGACAGGATTTCATTCCATTTTACAGCTGGATAATCTGCACATGGAGGAATGAATGCCCAGCTCTGTGCCCAGCTGGGTGAGCTTAGGCAAGTGCCCATACCTGTGTAGCCACAAGCACAATCAAGATCTAAGTCATGATCATCACATCAGGATGGCCGTCACACCCCTCCCAGCCAATCCCTCTGGCGTCTGCTGGAGGCTCTGGAAAGAGAATCAGCTTCCAGCCTCATTCAGATGTGGCAGGATCCTGTTCCTGGCGGCTGTCGCACCGAGTCCCTGTTTCCTTGCAGCAGTCTGTTAGCAGAGGTCACTGTCAGCATCCGGAGGCCACCGTGTTCCGTGGCTCATGGCCCCTTCCTCCATCTTCAAGCCAGCAACGGCTGATGGAGTTCCCTTCACACTTTGGCTCTGACCTTTTCGTACTCATCTCTCCAAGTCTTCTTGTTTCCTCTTTTGCTTCTCGGGGCCCTTGACATTACCTTGGACCCACCCAAATAAGCCAGGATAATCTATTTTAAAGTCAGCTGATTAGCAACTGAATTCCATGTGCAAAGTCCCTTCACAGCAGTACCCAGAGCGGTGTTTGACTGAATGTCAGGGAACCAGAATTTCAAGGGCATCTTTGGGATCTTGTCTATCTCGTCCTCCACATGGCCCTGTGCCTGAGCTCCATGTAAATGCAATCATGCAATAAGGACTCTTCCGTGGCTGGCCTCTTTTGCTCAGAATAAAGTCTCTGAGATGCATCCATGTTGTAGCATGCAATGGTACTTCGGTGTTTTGATTGCTGAGCAGTATTTCATCCTGTGGACATACCACAGCGAGTTTATCCATTCGCCCGTTGAGGGGTATTTGTGTGGCTTCCAGATGTTGGCAATTACGAGGAAAGCTCCTATGAACGTTCAAGTACAAGTCTTCTTGTGAACATATATTTTCATTTTTCTTCAGTAAATATCCAATAGAACTGCTGGGTCAAGGGGAAAACGTATTTTTTAATTTTTTTAAGAAATCACCAAACTGTTTCCCCAAGTGGTTTTATTATTTTTCTTTCCTACCAATAACTTTTGAGAGTTCCCTTTATACCACATCCTTTTAATATTTGGTATTGTCAGTATTCTTAATTTCAGCTGTTTTGCTGAGCATGCTGTGATATCTCATTGTGGTTCTAATTTTTATTTGCCTGATGACTAATTTGAAAATATTTTCATGTGCTCACTGGTCATTCATGTATCTTTTTTTTTTAAGTTTTCAGCTCACTTTTTAATTGGGTTATTTGTATTTTTATAATTAAATTGTAGTTGTTATTTATTTATTCTAGATACTCTATCAGATATGTGTTTTATGACTATTAGTTCCCAGTTTGTGGCTTACCTATTTAAGTGTCTTGATAAACAGAAATTTCAATTTTAGTGAAATTCAATTCATCATTTGTTTTCCCTTTTGTAGTCCTTTTGTGACCTCTTTAAAACATATTTGCCAACTCCAGGGTCATGAAGATTTTTTTCTCCATGCTGCCTTCTAGAAGCTTTATAGGTTTTGTTTTTACACTTAGGCCTACAACCTACCTTGGGGTAATCTGTATGTATGATAAGAGGCAGAGGGTCAAAGTTCCTTTTGTTGTTGTTGTGTTTTTTGACATACTGTTTAACAAAGTTGCTCCAGCACCTTTTGTTGAGAAGACTTTCCTTTCTTTTTCTCTTGGTGACTCTTAAAAAGAAAATCAGTTGAGCAATTGGTCTTTCTGGACTCCGTCCTATTTCAGGGTACACTATTGTCTATCCTGATGCTAACAGGTCAGTCCAGATCACCGTAGCTCGAAATCAGGCCCCGCAAGTCCCCCAGCTCTCCTCTGCCTCTGCAGCACTTTTCTCCTCTAGGTCTTCAGGGATTTGATGCAATCCCAAGCAGATTCCAGCAGTCTCTACACCTCTCCAGCTCCCCCCACCGCCTTTTTTTTTTTAAGAAACTAAATGACTTCTATTTTGCATTTTGCTCTGGCTGCTGTCTGAAGAGCAGAGAAACAGTGGACAAGCATGAGGCAGGCCGAGTGGAGAGTCACAGTGCCTGGGCTGTGTACCCTCCAAGAGAGGCTGGGCTTCCGGACGGGAGCCAGCAGGATTTCGTGACGATTGGCTGCAGGTATAAGTCAAAGCAGTGGAGGCTTCTGGGCTTGGAGACAGGAAGAGCCCTGGTGTCCGCCAGAGCGGCTCCCCCTGTTTGACATGTGGACACTCCCTAAGATTTCAGCCGGAAACTATATCCAGCTGCTTCACAAAAACACTTGCAAATAATGGCTAGAGCAGCATCTTCTTCTAAAATGCATTGAGTTAGTGACTGGATCATGAATATGGCCTGAGAGAAGTCAGTCAAAGGACAACCTGTGGCTCCCACTCAGGAACCCAGAGGAAGACTCCCAGGGCCGGGTCAGGTGTAAAGCCCAACAAGATGGGCAACTGTGCCCAGGGCCTTGGTGAAGCCGAGCCCCTCATCTCTGCACTCTGGGCTCTAGACTGACTGGAGGATGGGGCAGCAGGTCCAGCATCAGACTCTGGGTCCGAGTGAGCCATAGCAGCAGCCAGAAGCTTCTGTGACCAGGTGGTGTGACACACAGAACAGTCCGGAAAGCCTCTGGGTGCTGCAGCGTGGCTGGAAGACACAGTCATGCCAGGAGAAAGCTCAGTCTCCTGCTTTTTGCTTTTATATTTGATTTTATTAATAGTTTGCTTTTTGTGGGAGGGATTTGCATTTGGGTAGGAGATAGAACCACTCCCTCATTTATTCACTTTTTCTTTCATTCATTCATTCTTTAAGTACCTACTATGTGCCAGGTATTGTGCTATTTTATCCCTGCCTCCTCCTTCAGTTCTCATGGCAATCCTGCTGCAGTGGGCTGAGGATGACAATGTCTGTTTTAGTACTGAAGAAAACCCAATAGCTTGCTAAGCTCTCATGCATACAGGGAGGCAAGCTGCATCTGGACCCAGCATGTCCAAATGCCAGAGCTCACTCTCTGAATGACAACTTCATGCTTTCTAGAACAGAGCTGGCCAACTTATGGGCTTGGGAAGCAGAGAAGAAAGAGAAATATGGTTCCAATGTCCCAAGAACAAAAGCCAGTTTGTACTAGTTTGATGCATATACTAAATTTAGATTTTACATTTTATGTTTTATGTATTTCGCATATTACCTGCTGATATGGTAGAAAGACACTGAATTCTTAATTTCCACAAACAGCGAATTGTACATAAACACAAAAATTACAAGTGTGCATCATTTTTTAAAAGATGTGTATTTTAGGCCGGGCGCGGTGGCTCACGCCTGTAATCCTAGCACTCTGGGAGGCTGAGGCGGGCGGATTGTTTGAGCTCAGGAGTTCGAGACCAGCCTGAGCAAGAGAAAGACCCTGTCTCTACTAAAAAAAAATAGAAAGAAATTATCTGGACAACTAAAAATATATAGAAAAAAAAAATTAGCCGGGCATGGTGGCACATGCCTGTAGTCCCAGCTACTCGGGAGGCTGAGGCAGGAGGATCGCTTGAGCCCTGGAGTTTGAGGTTGCTGTGAGCTAGGCTAACGCCACGGCACTCACTCCAGCCAGGGCAACAGAGCGAGACTCTGTCTCAAAAAAAAAAAAAAAATACATATTTTAAATATTTTCAATTACAACTGAAACACTGAAAACATATTCCATTCCTTTTTCCATCCAGAATAGGACTCCTCTCACCCTGTCCTCACTCAGACACTGCCCCAAAGGGAGCGTGTAGGGAGGCAGGGCTGAGACTGACCTATGAGTGGAGTGTGCGTGTGTGTGCTCTGGGCATGTGCTGTGTGCATGGGGATATATGTGTGGCTTACATGTGGTGTCAGTTTAGAGCGGGTATGGTGTGTGTCTATAGTATGTGCACATGTTGCGTATGTGTGCATGGAGAATGTATTGTGTGTGTACACGATGAGTGCGTTTTGTGTGGATGTGCATGGTGGATGTGTTATCTTGTGCTTATGTGTGTGCAGGGTGAATGTGTTTCTGTGTGTGCAACAGTGAATGTGTTATGTTGTGTTTGTGAGTGTGCATGGTGAATGTGTTGTGTGTGTGCGTGATGAATGGGTTGTGTGGGGGTATGCACCCATGATGTGTGTTGTGGGGCATGTGTCGTGAGATGTGTTGTGGAGAATAGGTGTGTGGGAGTATGCAGGGTGCACGGGTGGCCTGGGTAGATGTGTTGTGTGGTAGATGTGGTGTGTGGGTGACCGTGTGTGTGCTGGGTGTGCCCTGCACTGTGTGTGCACACTCAGGGCCTGCAGGCCTGGGGCCGGCCACAACTCTGGCTCCCTCTGTGGCAGCCACAGACCTCAAGGATCCTGAATTGTGAGGATGTGAGGGATCCTCTGGACACACGGGCGTGCACTGGAGACAATGGCCATTCACCCAGTCACGGGGGCTGCTTGCACTGACAGCCGAGCTGCTCTCCTCTGAAATACTGACCTGGGCCCTCTGCATGTGACGGATGACTGATTCTTCTCCGTAGCACCTGGGCCTGCATCTAACTGGGCAGAGCTAGGAGCGGTTCCAAATTTGCATTTACTTTAACAGCCTGGAAACTGGCCTAGTTGTGAGGGGTTTCCTATTAGGCGGAGCCATCAGGGGGTGCCTTCACGTGCACCACACCCATCTCTGATCTGCTGGGGACTCAGGTCTGCAATCATGGGACAAACTGATTAAAGCAGAGAACAATCAGTTATTTTTTCAGACTCATTTTCTTAAATGGCTTAATCTATGCCTCAGGCCAAACATGCTGCTGATTATGCAAGAAACCCTAGTAGCCAAGCTCCTGGGATGTCTCTGCAGTGCTGCAAGGAAGAGTCTGCGGCCTCTGTGCCTGAGCAGGGCCCTCCCTGCTCCCTCTCTGCCCACTAGGGAGACTGTGCCACTCTGCACGTGGACAGAGAGTGACAAAGGACAAAGCTCACATTCCAACCATCGAACTACCTCTACCAGGGGCGGGGGAAAGCGCTGCCACCGGCACCGCGGCAGCAGCTGCAGCAGTAGCGACATCAGCAGGCCTTTCTGTATACTCTTGGAGTTTGGTTTCCATCCTAGAAGAACATTATTAAGAACAAAGCTCACTTACTTCAACCAAAATTAAACATGTAGATGATCTTTCTCCAAAATCCCCGGTTTGAATCCAGTGATCTGCGTACAGCCTCCCATCCCAGTCATAGTTGCTCCTTGCTTGCAATTTTTGGCCCAGGGCAAATGCAGAATAACCTGTATTTCACATCAACATCTCTTGCTAGATATACAGAGTTGCTGTGAAACTTTGCTTTACTATTTTACAATCTTCATGTGCAAAGCCCTGGCAGGTTTACATTAGCCTCAAGGGACATAGAGACAAAGTGGTGTAGAGCTGGGGCAGGTTTCAGAGGCATCTGTTATAAGCACACATGTGAGTATGCACAGAGGTAGAGGGCTGGAAACATGTTCCTTCCCCCTCAACACAGAAGTCACTTGTTAGCACTGGTGGTATATGGAGTTATTTAAAATAAATTAGTAAGGAAGTAGATGGCCAACAAAATTAACTGGATTTTCTAGTATGATTAGTAAAATGTAAACAGTGATAGATAATATGTGTTCATGGCTTTGAAAAATTCTCTTTATTGCAAATATGTATTAAGTCAGACAGCAATGGAATTACACATCCTGTACAAAATTCATCTGTGTAAACTACAACACTACAAAGCTACAAAGCTGATGTCAACATCTTGTCACATTAGCTGTCTAATGAACAACTTCTCTTTTGGAAGTGAGCAGTCCTTTGTTCAATTGGCAAAAATGGACACCATCTGGACACTAAACAGGTAATATTTACAACCACTCTTTTCTACATGTGAGTTAAGTAATAATATTTTATTTTAAGATTAGTTATATACTGCTGACATTAGTCAGTTTGAGATTTTTTGATTAAAAATACCATACACAAAACTACCATCTGCTTATTCCAAAATTGAAGTGTTTACCAGTGATATCACAGTAAACAAGGTCAAACTGCTTTTGGGAGTTTTGCTCTGGCAATGGTGGAGTAGGCTGTTTCAGGCCAATACTGACATTGGAGTAACTAGAAAATATGGTAAAATATAAGAAAGAAATCTGTTTGATGACATCAGAGAGCACAAAGGCAGTGAGGAACTTTGAGGCTAAAATCTGAGACAGGATTGGAGACAAGAGAGGTGAACCCAGCATTTGGAGCCACTTTCTCCACTGAGGACATTGCCAATGACAAAAGCAATGGCTGAGAGGCTGAGATGCTGAGCAGAGCTCTCAACAAATCTTATGGACCTGGGTGGGTAAAAACTGGAATTCAGGATCCCCAAAGAAGAACAGACCTTGGTCACCACCCCAGGCTTTCAGCTGGGAATCTGTAGGGCTACACCCTAAGAGTCAAAGTGAACTAAAAATAGAAGAGAAACAGCAGAGAATTAAGTTCAGCTTCAAATTACTTAAATATCTGGTTGACTTAAAGTGGTCTTGGATTGTTAGTGCCCCCACTCCAGCTTCCTAAAATAAGCAAGCTTAAATTTTTCTGGAAAGAGACAAAATCACCCAGAGCCTAAAATTACATCTGAAAATTTTAATATACAATATCCGAGACCCAATTAAAATTGCTAGGATTATGAAAAATCAAGACAAGATAAAAAATAAAATAAAAGCAGAAGACAGAAACAAAAAAATAGGGTATCTAGACAATAGAGTTATAAAACACATACAGTCATACACTGTATAATGATGTTTCGGTCAGTGATGAACAACATATGCCACAGCGGTCCCATAAGATCATAATGGAGCTGAAAAATTCCTCTCATTTAGTGATGTCATAGCTGTCACACGCTGTAGTGCAAAGCATTACCTTTTCTATGTTTAGATATGTTTAGATACACAAACATTTACCGCTGTGTTACAGTTGCCTACAGTATTCAGTACAGTAACATGCTGTACAGGTTTGTAGCCTAGGAGCTACCATATGGCCTAAGTAGTTGGTAGGCTATACCATCCACGTTTGTGTAAGTACACTCTGTGAAGTTTACACAATGACAAAATCACCTAAAGATGCATTTCTCAGAATGTATCCCCATCATTGAGTGATGCATGACTTAACTTTAAATTAATTATATTTAATATGTAGAAGTTAAAGAATTTTGGCAGAGACCGGGAAATACAAAAGTAAGTCAAGTGGAAACCATAGAAATGAAAAATAGACTAACTAAAAATAGGAACTCAATGGATATGTTTAAGAGCTGACTGGGCACCCATAAAAAGAGAATAAATAGAGTAAAACATAGGTCAGAAGAAAATATTCAGTCTGAAGCAGACATACAGACACATAGACACACAGGCACACCCAGCAGGAGGTAGGGAATGAGATATAAGCAGAAGGCCATAATCATAAGCACAGGAAACGAGCATGAGATCCAACACATGTGTACAGATGCTCCTCAACCTTCAATGGGGTTATGTCCCCATAAATCCACTGTAAGTCAAAAATGTTATAAGTGGAAAATGCATTTAATACCCTGATAAACCCATCATAAAATCAAAAAAATTATAAGTCGAAGCATTGTAACTCAGGGATCATCTGTAATTAAGTCCCAGAAAGAAAGAGTAGAGAGGATGGGACAGAAAGAATATTTAAAAAGATAATGATTGAGAATTTTCTAAAATTAATGAAAAATATCAAGCCACAGATTCAGAAGTGGTATGAACCCCAAGGATGACAAATACAAGAAAAACACAAGTGGGCACATTATAATAAAACTGCTGAAAACCTAAGCTAAAGAAAAGTATTTTAGAAACAGGAAGAGAACAAAAGACATACCTTCAGGTGAGCAATAAGATAGACGGCTGACATTTCAATGGAAATAATGAAGGCCAGAAGAAAATGGAATATCCTCATAGTGCTGATACAATACGGCCAGCCTAGATTCCTGTATCTTACAAAATTAGCCTTCGAAAAGAAGGGAAAATAAATATTTCTAGACATTTATCACCAGGTGACCACACTAAAGAAAACACTAAAGAGTGTTCTTTAAGTAGAAGGCAATAATCCCAGACTGAAGCTCAGAGATGCAGGAAAGAATAAAGAGCAATGGAAATTTTTATATATTTAAATGGGTATTGACCCTTTAGAAAATAACACTGCTCTACAGAATTTGAAACAGAGTGCAATCATGGGACAACATTAGCATGAAAGGCAGGAGGGGATGAATGGGAGTTTAAAAGCACCGAGTTCCTTGAATTGTCCAAAGTACTAATTTAAGGGAAACCTTGTGGTCAAGGAAGTATGTTGTAACCTCTATAATAATTACTAAAAGAATAGTAAAAGAATGTGTAGGTAGGAAGCCAAAAGGGGAGAAAATCAATAAAATTTTTGATGTATACAAAATACGGCAAGAAAGATGAAAAAGGAAACAACAGACAGGTCAAACAAAAACCAAATAATGAGATGTTCGATCTACAACCAAATATATCAGTTATCACATCCAATGTAGGTAAACTAAATACTCTAAAGACAGATGATCAGATTGGATTTTTTTTTAAACCTTCATTACATATTGCTTAGAAGAGTTACATCTTAAATATTCTCACAAGAACGTAACCATTTACCTCCCTGCCCACCTCCTGCTCGTTTTCCTCTGCATGCCCTCACCCCCTAGATACTGAGCTCCCTCATCCCTCTTGAGAGCACAGGGCACAGACGCTTCTGTGGTTTGTGCTTTTCCCAGGCACATCCTCAAAGTGAGGCTTAATAAACCTCCACTGATTGAACCTTTGCCTCAGTCACTTATGTTGGGTTGTCAGAGCACAGCTGCCTACAGATTGCCTGGGCAGGAAGGACCGGGAGGGCGGGGCCTTTTCTTCTTTCTTCCTGCATCTTCCACACCCAGCTCAGTGCTCCATGTGTGCCTGCAGACTGACAAATGAAGGCTTTGCTCAAGTGGGAGCTCTTCATATGCAGCAGCCTCCAATTTAAATATTTCAATTTAAAATAGAAAATATTTTACACTGATTTTAGTTTGCACAGCTGCTTTTTAATATTAAAAGGTGTTTAACCACACATGACTCAATCTGAGCCACAGTATCAGAGGACCTTCTTCTGCCAGGCCTGTTGTTCCTTTGTTGCTTCCCTAGTCACCTTGAGTCAATGTAGTTCACATTCCTGAGTGCCCACTCAGGGTAGCCCATCAATGGGCTAGGGTTTTGGGAGACAGGAAAGGGAGGCTTTACCCACCTGTAGACATCAAGAAAGACTATGATGTATGTGGCTGGCTTGCCAGAGAGGAAGTGTTTAATTTCAACCAGCCACAATGGGATAGACTTTTGAGTAAAGCCAATAAAACAGGCCAGCGATAACCTGGGGGTTACAACCTTCCCAACAGAAAGGAAATGATGGAAATAAGATCTACTTAATTGATCAGTGTGACAAAAGGAAACTCACCACAAATGGTCTTAACGGGTCTGTTTGTTTTTAAGAGTGTTTAAATACACACATCTACCTAAAGGGAGAACGTGTCTTCCTGAATGGGGCCAGGCCAGAGGAGGTGACTTTGAAATGTGATCCTGGAGAGTTTTTTTTTCTTTCCATTTTATTTCTAATACATCCAGTCTAATGGCAGAGCTCTCCCCAGTGGGGACAGGACAGTAGGAAGACCAGCCGACGGTTTCATTTCAGTATTTCTAGACCCACCGACAAGACAGTCTCAGCCCTGGCCAAGGCCATCATACCGCCTACTCATGTGTATTAACTCTTACTTAGGAGTCACGGTCACCAGACCCCCGTTCTGTTTCCATTCATGGATGTGGGACTTGCCCATGGCAGTCCGATAATCGTGCAAATGTGAGAAGAAGTCAGAGCAGTGAATTCTGGTGAATCGGTGGCAGTGCTCAAGACTGAGCAGATCTCACTTAATAAGCACGTGATTAATTATAAAATAAGGCAAACCAAATATTAATATATGTTACAGTGGAAATCCTGAGTTCTGGGGGATGGCGAAAAATGATCAGTTAATTCTACCTCTTCCTAGAAACTTCTTCCTCCAGACAGCCATGTGTCTCACTTTCTTACTTGCCGAAATATTTGCTCAGATACCATTTATTTTAGCAAGACCTTCCTAATTTAAAATTGTACACACTCACACCCTCTACCTCCTCCCTTGATTTAGTTTTCTCCATAGCCTTAGCTGCTCAAATGCTATCTCTTCTTCGGGTTGCCTGGTTGCTCATTGCTGTACCCCTAGCAGCTGGATCACTCTGTCGAGGGACTAGATGTGCCAGGTGTTGGGGACACACAGCAAACAAAACCTTGTGTGGTCCCTGCTATCCAGGAGCTTGAGATGCGTCTTGGAGGAGAAGCTGATTTCAACAGGGAGACGAGTCTGTGCAGGGGAGTGGGCGGTGCCGGCAGCGGGCACAGAGTGGCTGCTGTGTGTGGGGAAAGCAATGGTGGAAAATGCAGTGGCTGGTGAGGTGCAAGGGATGGGACAGGCCAGATGCTGAAGGGATGTGAGTACCAGGTGGAGGAGTTTATTCTGCATCAAAGGATTTTGGGAAAAGAAGTCACCTGACCCGAATTTGTTTGGGAGGGACCCCTTTGGGACTGTGCAAAGGGCCGGCATGAAGAAAGCAGGAGAACAGGCAAGGCTGCCCTTCTGTCCAGAGGCAGATTGGCACTCACATTCTCTGTGTCTCCTGTCTTTGACCTTGCCTCTTTATGAGGGTCCTTACCAGCCTCTCTGCTCTTTCCTCTTGAAGGCCACCCTCTGCTGTGCTGGGATTCCCATTATTGTGGTGTTTTTATTTTTTCTAAAAAAAATTTTCATTTTGAAATAAATAATAAAAAATACTCCTAAGAAATTACAAAAGTACTACAGAGAGGGCCGTAACTTCCACCCAGCTGCTGCCATCACTGAGATTTTCTTTCCCTTTAGACATCCCCCTCTCGATTCCCGCATTATTTACACCCTCCCAGCACACATCTTTCTGAGGCCTTGCAATGAAAATATCTCATTCTCTGAAACACTGGCTTCGGAGAGATCTTGAACTAAAAAATTTTGATGCCTTAAAGAACTCATCATACGTGTGGAACCACAGTCCTGTTGCATGTGAGAACAGAGGGCAGGATTCAGCCTGGAATGAGATAAGCAAGTGTCGCCACTCCCTCTCTTGCAGAGCATAGCCATGGCCCCTGGGCAGAGCGCGTGCAGCCGCCGCTGGGCTCAGGGCAGAAGACGGCAGCACGCGGGTGGAGGAAGAAGGTCACAAGTGCCACAGAACTGCTGGCGAGTTCAACACTTCTTCCCTCCACCGTCCCCAGTGTGAACTCAGCGCAGCCCAAACCCACAGTGGCCGTGAGTTCTAGGAGAAGCTACCAGCTCTGGCTTAAGAAGCAGGAAAGGGGGTCTCTGATGTTCACAGAAAGTATGGAAATTCTTCATTTATCTTTTGTTCTTTTTCTTCTAAATTTTTTCTCAGTTCCCTGTGCCCTAGATCTCAAACAATTCTGTGGCCCCAGTGGTGGATGGCGGGAAATAAAAACTATCAGGACAGGGAAATTTCCTCTCCAGGCAGAGGATCTATGGTCCCCAGAGGTGGGGAAAAGCCCAGTGCTTTTTTTCTCTCTGGCTTCTGGCTGCTTAGCTCTGACATGGTACAGGCAAGTCGCGTGCGCCAGAATGGGGTAAATGAAGCCCTAAATCCCCTAGCTGGCTGGAGGGCCGTAAGGGGGAGCCCAGGTTCCGGAAACGACTGAGAAGGTTACAGTGAGGCAGGAGTTTGGCAGAACAACCCTTTAATGTTGCTCATGAACTCCTGGGCTTACCCTTGAGCTCTACAAGCATGAGTCTGACGGTAAAGTGATGACATAGACTTTGAGTACTGAAATATGGGCTACGCTACGGCCAGAGCCCCAGGCTGGCCACCAGGTGGCACATATGAAAGACAGAGCCAAATGGCACTTCTCAGACTTTTTTGTTGAAACCACAATCCACAAAGGTCTTAGGGAACGTGGAACTTGTGGTGTGAACACAACTGGGAAGATTATCTTCTAAAACAAAAATAACAATATTCACTGTAAGATTTTAACAATAACTGGAATCTCAAAACACAATATTCAAAATGCCTAGGATATAATTTAAATTTACTACTACTACTACTACTACTACTACTAAAAAAACCCAGAAATCTCAGCAGCTGCTTTGGGATGAAACAGATATTAGAATTATTTGACAGAGACTTTAAAGCAGTTTTTACAAGTATTTTCCAACAAGTAAGTGAGGACACTCTTGAAAAATATAGAAAGTCTCGCAAAGAAATGGAAGATATAAAGAAGAACCAAGTGGAAATGTTAGAAATGAGAAAATTCAACAACTAAAATAAAAAACTCACTGGATGGGTTCAATAACAGAATGGAGACGACAGAGAATTAGTAAACTTATAAATAGATCAATAGAAGGTAATCTGAACAACAGACAGAAGAAAGATTGAAAAAGAAAATTAACAGAACCATAGGGACCTGTGAAACAATAACAAACGGTCTAACCCACATGTCATCTGAGTCTCAGAGGAGAGGAGAACAACATGGAGCAGAGAAACATTGAAAGAAAGGGCTGAAAGGCTGATGTATGACTGGAAGGCAGTCAATGCAATCTAGTATTTTAATGGTATAAAGCAAAACTCTACTTGATCTACATTTAAGAAATTCAACATCTATCCATTACAAAACTTTCAGCAAACTTGGAATAGAGAGAAATTTCCTCCACCTAATAAAGAGCATCTACGAAAACCTATAGCCAACACTCTGCTTAATGGTAAGAAACTGAATACCTTCCCCTGAAATTAAGAACAAGGTAAAAATGTTCTTTTCCACCATTCCCATTTGAGCTTTTACTGGAAGTCCTAGTCAGTGAAATAAATCAAGAAAAATAAAAGGTCATACTGAATGGGAAGGAAGAAATAACATTGTCTCTATTCAGAGACAACATGATTATCTACGTAGAAAACCCCAAGGAATACACACACACACACACACACACACACACACACACACACACAGCCCTCCTACAACAAATAATTGAGTTTTGGCTTTAGCAAAATTGCAGGATACAAGATCAAGACAGAAAAATCAATTATACTTCCATATATTAGCAATGAATAATTGAAACTGAAATTAAAAAAAATACCATATGCAATAGCTTAAAAAACCCTAGATACATAAATCTAACAAAAACACATATAGGATCTATAGGCTAAAAACTATAAAATGTTGATAAAAGAACTCAAAGAAGGTCTAAATACATGGAAAGTATGGCTATACTTTGTGGATCGAAAGACGCAACATAGTTAGGATTGACTTGTAGATTTAACATAATTTCAATCAAAATCCCAGCAGGACATTTTAAAGATAGAGGTAAGCTAATCCTAAAATTCTTATGGAAAGGCAAAGTAAATAGAATAGTTCAAACACTTCTGAAAATGAGAATAAATTTAGAGGAATCACATTGCCTGATTTTAAGACTCACTACAAAGCTATGGTAACAAATTTGGTGCAGTATTGGCAAAAGAATAGGCATAATGATCAATGGAACAGAACCAGCATCAAGAAGTAGATTCCCACACATATTCTCAGTTGGTTTCTGTCAAATGTGTGAAGGCAATTCAAAAACCAATGAAGGAATGATAATATTTTCAACAAATGATGTTGAAACAATTGGATATCCACATATATAAAAACGAACCTCAACTAAAATCTCCCACGTTATACGAAGATCAACTCAAACGGATCTAAATGTAAAACATAAAAGTATAAAATTTTGAAGAGACCACACATAGGAGAAAATCTTCATGACCTGGAGTTATGCAAAAATTCTCAAGACAAGTCACCAAAAGCATGATTCACACAAAAAAAACGTGAGTTGGACTGCATCAAAATTTAAAATTTGCTCTGCAAAAGGCATTGTTAAGAGAATGAAAAGTCAAGAACAGACTGGGAGAAGACATTTGCAAATCGCATATCTGAGAAAGGATTTGTACTCAGTATATAAAGAACTCTCAAAACTCATGTATAAGAAAACAACTCAATTTAGATATAGTCAAAAAGCTTGAACAGACATTTCACGAAAGAGAATGCACGGATAGAAAATAATAAGATAAAAATTTCAACGTCATTAGATATTAGGAAAACGAAAATCAAAACATTAAGAAATACCATCATACACTTATCAGAATGGATAAAATTAAAATTAAAAAAAAAAAGAAAGAAATACCAAGTTCTGGCCAGGATGCGGAGCAGCAGGAACTCTCATACATTGCTGGTGGGAATGCAAAATGGGACAGCTCTCTGGAAAACAGGTTGGCAGTTTCTTACAAAGTTAACATCCACTTGCCATGTGAACCAATGATCCCGCCCCTTTGAATTTACCCTAAAATAATTAAAACCATACTCACAAAAACCCTGTTCTTAAATGTTCATAGAAGCTCTAATCATAACTGCCAAAAATTGCAAATAACTGAAGTGCCATTCAACAGATGAATGGACCAAAAAACTGTGATGCAGCTACAGAAAGGAAAACTACTCAGCAATGAAAAGGAACAGACTATTGACACATGACTTGGATAAATCCCAAAATAATTATGCTGAGTAAAAGAAGCCAGTTTCAAAAGATGAGGCTCTATGTGATTCCTTTTATGTGACTTTCTTGCAAAGAGACAAAACTAGTGATAGAAACTAGAGTAGCAGTTACCAGTGGATAGGGTGGGAAAGGGTCTGACTACAAAAGATAGCAGGACAGAGAATGTGGAGGTGATGAAGGGATTCTGTGTCCTGATAGTGGTAGTAATAACACAAATCTATATATGTGGTAAAATTCATAGAACTGGACACAAAAAGGTCATTTTTTTCTGTCTTTTAATTTGAAAGATAAATTTAAGCAAAAAAAGATGACAACTCTCACTTCCTATTTAGGCCGTCTGGAAACTAATATCAATGTTAGTGCTAGTTACAATGATGGCAACCACAAATATGATGATCTACTGTTTTTTTGAGCATCTGCTACATGCTGTGCACATCACCAGGCACTTTATATCACAACTTCTAATATTCACCATCACCTAGTAAGGCAGGTTAGACTCAACTTACAGAAAAAACCCTGAGGTTAAGGGAAGTAAAATAATTTGCCCTCTGTCTCACAGCTGATAAGTGGCTGAGTCTGGACTCAAACTCAGATCTCACTGCCAACCCACTTCTCCACACTGCTGCCCACCAAAATTAACAAAAACTGTGGAAACTGGCAGGGAGACATTATATAACATGAATAGCAGGAAGTGAGAATTGCATTTTGATTCCCATGGATCACAAAAATTCTCTGAGCATATTTGATTCTAAACCCAGAGTTGGTTTGAAATTCTGGGAGGATGAGGGAAATGTAAAAGCCATGCCATTGCCATCGCCATTTTCTCTTAATCCTCCAAGAGGTGGTTCTTAATTTTCAATAGGATTGAACAGTCATCTCCACTTATACAGACGTACAATAATTCATATTCTTCCCTAAGTGTCTTAAAGAATCATTGTGACTTACAATGCTTGACAAAGTATTTACTAACTACACATATTGCAGTTTATACATTTGAAGCTAAGAGTAATCACTAGAAAATTCTCTCCTCCCACACATGTGACTGTCCTGAGAAGTTGTAACTGGCTCTTCCCACCTCTTCTCCTGGTACAACCAGCACCAAAAATAAATAAATGAATAAAGTAAATCCATTTTAGAGAAAGGAACTTTAATTTTTAGTCCATTATGATTATAGCTAATCCGAAAACATCATATATATGGATGGTGCACATTTTTTCATGAAGCAAATGACATCTACTTGACAAGTAGTAAGAGGAATGCTGTCTTCTTGCTTGTGATTATTCTCAACTACTTCCCAACCAGTGCTGGTTTTTTTCACCAAAAACTTTGGCCTAAGGTATTAATATTTTTCTCTCAGCTAAGACAGAGATATGAAACTAAGGTCTCCAATAAAAGTATTTTCTTGAATGTTTTATAATTTCTGCTCCACTAAATATAGTTTCTTAAAAAATAAATAAAATAAGTATGGATCAATTTTCACTCAATACTTACAAGATTTAACACAAGGCAAAAAGCCCAATTAGTACCTTATGCAATTTTATTGTGAAAGTTGGACCATTTATTTCATGCCCAAAATAAAGAATAACAAAAATAATTTCATCGCCAGCACTTTCTGCGACTTTTGAAAGAGTCCAAATACCGTCGAAGTACGACTGTTGTCAGGGAACAGAAATCTTATCTTCTTATCTGGAAGGTGGTTATGCCCCTGAAAGTGCTGTCGGGGGACAAGGAGGTGGGCTTACCTTCCAGCAGGTCTCTGGCCAGACCAGGTTCTGCCCCCGTGGACCGAACAAAGTCTGACAGGACTGCGTCCATATCAAGAGTCATATGATCATGTAGAAGTGCTGCCCAACACTCAGCTGAGGTGGGGTTTGGAAGCAGGCTAGAAACCATCCATCTGCAGGAAGGGAGAGGGAAGGCATCTTACCCACCGATGGAAACAGATGTGACCCAGTGGAGAGAAGGAACTGCTTCCACCTGCTGTTACACATTTTTGAACTGTTTTGGGCCAACTACTTTATTCTTCATGCAAAACATTATAAACGTCAAACTAAAATATCACCTCTTTCTATGTGCCATGTGAGAGAAGGGTACTATGGTCTGAATATTTGTATCCCTCCAAACTGACACGTTGATACCTAACCCTCATGTGATAGTATTAGGGGGTGGGGCCTTGGGGGGGTGATTAGGTCTTGAGGGTAGAGCCCTCATAAGTGGGATTAGTGTCCTTATAAAAGACCCCCAGAGAGTTCCTTCTGCCATGTGAGGACACAGTGAGCAGATGCCATCTATGAAGCAGGAAATGGGCCTTCACCATACACCGACTCTGCTGGACCTTGGACTTCCAGCCTTCAGCATGGTGAGAAATGCATGCCTGTTGTTCATAGGCCACCCAGTCTATGGTCTTTTCATGCAGCAGCCCAGATAGACTCAGGCAAGGGATCACCACCAATTCTAGTGCTTCTCACCTTATATTCTATCAATTTTAATAACTAATGGGGGAAAATGAATAGATTTTTTTTTTTTAAAATTTCAAACACCTGAGTACACTTAGAGCCACTAGATTTCAAATCCTCTTCTGAGTTGTACAGATATGTAACAATTCCACAATGGAATGTGCCTTACCCTCTATATCCCAATTATGCCTTTATCAATGCACTACCCCACCCCTTCAACCCTCCCCCCTCAACCGAGATCAGGAAAGATTCCAGGTTAACCCATAGTTGATTGAAATACCAAACTTGCAGAAGATGACTACTAAACTATGTGCCACCTGCTAAGAGTTGTCATATTCACAGTAACAATCCCGCAACCTTCTTAAAGAAGTCAGATTTCCTAAGCAGCATAAATCCCAGGCAGAGGGGTACATTGGGAATCTGGCAGCTTGTCCACAGCTGACTGTAGCAGCCAGTTTCTGGAGAAAAGCTACATGCCGGAGTGACTCACACGAGTGAACTGTGCTGCGCCCCCGGCAGATCATGGCAGGTCATGACCCGGAAGGTATCCGGTCATGGCTGACACATTGCAGGAACAGCCTTCTGTTGTATAGATAAGGGTTGGGTTGGCAAATTATGGCCCATGGGCAATGTATGGTCCACCACCTATTTTTGTAAATAAAGTTTTACTGAAGCACAGCCATGCCCATTCATATTGTCTATGGCTGTTTTTGCACATGGCTGAGGTGAGCAGTTAAAACATACCATAAAGCCCACACAACAGCAAAGGTTTACTTTCTGGACCTTTACAGGAAAAGCTTGCTGACCGCAGTACAGGTGATGGAAAATTTTTTACTAGCAAGCATGTAATTAATTTTACATGCTGTGGGGAGAGTTTGAATCCCATGCTATTAATGACTGTCCTTTGTTACTTCTTTGGAGATAACCACGGATGGGCATTGCTCAGTGGGGAGGGTTCTGCGGCAGTTGCTCGTGCTTTAGAGCTGGGCACACGGACATAATTTGAGCCCAGCTCTGTCCGCAGCTGTCTGTGACACAGTGCTTCACCCCTCTGAGCTCTCCCATGCCTCTGTAAGAAAGGAGAATATAGGATGTAGGACATCTAACGTGCAAGATCATGAGGACCCACGGGCTCGGGCAGTGAGGTCTGTAACCTCAGGGACATTCACTGTGATTATCCCATCTTGCACACACAGCTCCTACTTGGGTGTAATTTTTGGTTGGTGTGGCTAGAAAATAAGAACATTATTTGACCTGATGTATGTGGCACCAATTAGGAAATTGCCTTCTTGCTTCTCTCCGTGCACCAGTGCCGCGGCCGGGAGAGACTCTCCTTTTGTCACTGCCACCTGGGGAATGAAGCAGAGAGAACAAGAGCACGTTACTCTCCCTGCCCTCAGACCGAGGCTGAAGCCTTTGCTTCTTGTCACAGGAGACTGCAACTGGGTCCGGGCCCACTGCCCAAGGCATGTCCCCTGCCGTCCTGGGCCCCCAGCGCCCCCGCCTGCCAGCTGGCCACATCTCCCATGCAGGGGGCCTACAAGGGTGTCTCAACTTTCCTCATGTTAGCAAGCGGTTGTATTTCAAGTGAGTATCACTTCTCAGTACAGAGCTGTTTGCAACTTTACCAGTAAATACCATAGCAATGCACTGAATCTTAGCTATTGTGGTAAAATATACATAGCATGAAATTTATAATTTTAACCATTTTTAAGTGTGTGGTTCAGTGGCATTAAGCACATTCACGCTGTTGTGCAACCACCATGACCATCCATCGCCAGAGCTTTTTCATCTTCCCCAAATTGAAACTCTGCACCCATTAAACACTGACTCCCCGTTCTCCCCTCCCCCAGCCTCTGGCAACCACATTCTACTTTCTGTCTCTATGATTTTGACGGCTCTAGGGACCTCGTATTAGTGGAACCACACAGTATTTGTCCTTTTGTGACTGGCTTGTTTCACTCAGCATGATGTCCTCAGGGTCCATGCTGCAGCAGCATGTGTCCGAATCGCCTTCCTTTTTAAGGCTGAATAATATTTCAGTACCGACCCGATTTTCTTGATCCACTCATCTGTCTTGGACACTCAGGTTGCTCCATCTTTTGGCTGCCACGAATGGTGCAATCTCGGCAGCTTTGTACTTACACCAGGTTGCCGTGCTGTGAACTCAGCGAGCTTTCACCAGTGTGGGGGTGAAGATTTGTGCCCCCATCTCCTCTGCATCTTGTCTTTCATCCAGACAGCAATTAAAGGGTGGGCTTAAAATGAATGTTTTATGTAGGAAAAGGCCACTGTGCATCTCCACTTCAAGATGTATGTCTTAAACCTAATGCCGCCCCTGCCACCTCAGCCATCCTTGCCTGTTGCCCTGGCTCACGCGTCCCTACTGTGAATGATAACATACAAAAGAAGGCCAGGCATGCTTTCATCTCGTCCTGCCGGGTGTGGAAGCGCACCCTGGGAGGGGCTCACAGACATACGGGCTCCATCGGTGAAATGAACGGGACACGGGACTCAGATGCCAACATTTCTCTTTCTTGGAGCCTGCTTTGGTCCATCCCTTGCCAGCTGCCATTGTGACCTCAGGCAAGTGTGGTGAACCTGGGGACACAGGTTGCTGTGGATGTCACATTAGTGAAACACATCTTCCAGGGCATTTTCATGGTCCAGAGGAAAATTAAGAGAGCCCAGTGCCTTCCAGTGCAGGGGCAAGAGTTCTGGGAAGTTTGGCTCTGCAGAGCATTTGTGTGCATAGAGGATGTTACCACTTTCAAAGCTGGGTCACATATATTACTTTACTTAACTCCCACGACACAAGCTAGAGATGAAGATGGGTCTGAGAGTAACTCTGGCTGTGACAAAGCAATTTCTACAGGAAATTCGACCTAAAAGCCCTGGATGAGGAGGGGAGGGGCTTCTTACTGAGGACTAAGAAGACAGGCCTGGCCTGACAGTGACAGACAGGCCTGCGTGAAAATCATTTTGCACTGCTGCAGGCCATGCCACCCTTAGTCTTTCCCTCGGTGAAGCTGATACTCTCAAATGCCCAGTGTTGTTTGTGCTTTCCTGGGATCTGGAGGAAGCTCCAGTGGCAATGGCAGGCAGCACCAGAACCCACCACTTGGACCTGGGGCTCGGAGGAGGCTTACATGTGGGCACTGTGCCCTTCCACTTGTCCAGTAGGTGCTCTGGGCAGAGTGAGGCAAACCTTTTAATCTAGGGGCCGCAGCTGGGCCCAGTGCAGCTCTCAGAGCACAGGTGGACACCAGATGGTTTAACTGCTATGAGAAAATGAGACACTAAAATTTGTAAATGGCATCTTAATGCCCCAATTGCTATACTTGTAAGCTTAGATTTTTAGGCTGACAAGGAAAGCACAGAATTAAGCCATAGTATATATTAATATTTTAAAAATACTCTTCCAATAACAAATTTAAATATGCAGAAATGTAGACAGAAGAGGATAATTAACACCAATGTATCTGTCACTCAGGTAGAATCACCAACTCTTGGCCAACGTTGTTTCTTCTCTGTCTCCAACCACTCCCCCCTCCCATATTATTTTGAAACAAATCCCAGAAAACATATTATTTAATCCAGAAATATTTCAATATGTCTCTAAAGACTCTTTAAAATACAACCACATTACCATTGTTACATCCAAAAATTAACAATAATTCTTTAACGCAATTAATATCCAGATGGTGTGAAAATTTTCAATGACCTCAAATGTTATACATTTGCATATTTTTAGTTTTTCAGTTCATTTGAAGCAGAATTAAAATAAGGTATACTCATTGCAATTGGTCGATATGTCCCTTTTAATCTGTAGGTTTTGCCTCCATATTTTTTTTCTTTCTGCTTGTGGAAAAACCTGATCATTTTTCTTGTAGTGTTTTTTGCCATCTGGCTTTTATGGATTGTTCCTGTGGTGCCATGTCACACGTTCCTCTGCCTCTGTATTTCCTAAAAATTAGCACTTGGATGTAAGACTTGGTCAGACTCAGGTTCAATTTTGGGCAAATTTTGGTGCTGTCTTCTTTCCTTAGGTGGTGCTGAGGGTCTGGATGTCCCTGCTGGTGATGGTGGCAGCCACTGACCCAGACACAGCAACACACAAGGGGTCGCACATGTAGACTGTCTAATTCTGCTACTCCTTCTTCATTTGTTAGCTGGAATACTTACACCAGGGCAAACTTCCACTAATCTACGATTTGGTGACCCTGTGGTAGACTTCAAATAGAAAAGGCAAGATAAATGATTTATTTATAACTTTTCAATTCATCATTTTACTTGGACGAATTGGTTCGCAAGCTTCCTCCAAGGGCAATCAATTCATTTTTTTTCTTTTTTCGAAATACCATCTCGCACTCATGAATTTGAAGGTATTTGATGCCTTTCAATGTATCCAATATAGAGGCATTTATCACTTTTATTGATGGTCAACTTGTCCTAATTTTGGCCAGTGAGAGCCCTTTCAAGTGCTCCAGAGTCCTGAATCGAGTTGCTTTGACTCTGGTGTAACTGACCATTTCTTTTCTATCAGGAGTGACAAGAAGTTTCAGGTTCCTCTTGTACATTTGCTGCTTCATATCTGGAACCCAACATTTCCTCACGGAACCATGAGTCTTTTTTAGCAAGAATGGTTTTCGAAGATCACAATTTGGGTGCTTGGTGTACCCAGTGCTAGTGGGTCAGTCATTGTTTTATAGGACTTTTTGGTGAGCAGAGCTAAGAATTATGTTTGTCTTAAGGCAAAATACATCTTGAGTTCATTCTAATATTTCCAATTCAAATTGAAGACTTCAAAGTTTTTACTTAACTTCATCCCTATTTTTACACATGAACTTCCTCCCCACTCCTCCATCCTACATCAGGAATGATAGCATATCACACACTGACTCATTCAATTTATCCTACCAAAATCAAAGCTATTTATTTTTGTGTGTTAAATTTATTATCTGCTGCTGTTTTACTAAATTCTTTCTGTTTGCAATAATTTTTCCATAGTTTTTTTCATTTGTTTTCTAGATATACAATCACATCAAATGCAAATAGACTGTGTTAACTCTTAATTTTCATTTCTTCGGCCTCTTTTTTCTCTTGCCTGATTGCACTGATTAATGCATTCAATACAATATTAAATATTATTAGAGGCAATGGTCATCTTTGCTTTGCTCCTAACTTTAGCGGGAATAACTTTGGTTGTTTTCACATTGAGTAAGATACTGGCTGTTGGCTTTTGGCTACACACACATACACAAGTTTTAAAAGGTATCTGTAAACCTCTTCTACTGAGTGGTTTTATCATAGATGGATGTTGACTTTCATACTATTTTTCTCTTAAAATCTATTAATATGATGAACTCTATTAATGGACTTCCTAATATTGAACCTCACTCATAGCTGTGGAATAAATCTCCTTTAATCATTCATCAGTTCTTCTTTTTATGTGCCTTTTGATCCAGTTTGCTAATTTTCATTTAAAATTCTTACAGTAATATCAATGAACTGGATTGATTTATGGTTTTTATTGTTATGAATAATCTTTGTTCGGATTTATAGTCAGTACTGTATACATAAAACAAACTGGAAGTTTCACTTTCTTTCCAATGCTCTGGATTAACCTAAGTTGCACTGGGGTCATGTGATATTGGAAGGTTTGGTAGATTTCCACTATGAATCAATCTGCTCCTGGTGCTTCTTTGGAGGGTAGCTCTTTTACAACTTTCCCCATTTTTTTCTCCTATGGAAATTGGTTTGTTTAGACTTTTTATCTCTATAGGGTTTAGTTTTGTCATGTTATATCTTCCTAGATATTTATCCATTTTATCGTGGTTTTCAACTTTATTTGAATGGAGTTAAACAATAAAAGAGATTCTTCCCATGGGACTCAATGCTCTGTCTCAATGAGGAACATAAATGGTACTGACTTGCTGAGTGCCCACGGTAACACTGACTGTGCTAAGTGCTTTTTGAGGGAGTTAACTCTCACTCAGACAGCTCCACAGGGAAAGTGGCTTTGTTCCATTTTACTAAAGCCCAGTGGCAGAGTAACGATTCCCACATAGACCCACTTTGATCCAAATGCCACCATTCTTCCATCACACAACACTGTCCCTTTACAATGGAACAAGGTGTCTTCAAAACTTTTCAGGTCAAAACATCTGGTGCCTTTTGAAATATATTATGTGCATAGATGCATGTTCAGAAGCAAAACATTTCCTTAGTTAGCACTCAACCTCTTCATGATTTCCTCCCAATATGAAAAGACAGAAGAAGAGACTTTCCTAAAATTTACGTCTTTGGGAATAACAGTGAGTGTAGGCTCTACTGAGGTTTTCTCTTGTATGAATTGAAATGAAAAACTGATCAATGATGTTTCGAATTCTTTAGGGGTTCTTAATATAAGAACAGGTGTACAGCTGTTGTCAGAGTCATGGGCTCATGATCCCAAAAGAGTGACAGACTATTCTTTTCATATCACTTCTTGCCTTTAACTCACATAAAGACTATAGATATGCTCCTCAGTTTTCAACAGGGCTATGTACTGATAAAGTTATAATAAGTTGAAAATATAAGAAGTTGAAAATGCATTTAATACCACAATAAACCCATCGTAAGGCTGAAAAATCATAAATCAAACCATCCTAAGTTGGGGACCATGTGTAGACAATTCCTAAAGAATCCATAAGGATTAATAATCACTAGTTTTAAAGATAGGACTTGAATGTGGAAGTGAACTTTGTAAGGCCACAAAAAATGGTTATCTTTGTTCTGACTTGTAGAGAAATACAACCTTGCAACTGTGCAATGTGTCCACATCCTGGAATGATCACCTTTCAAGGGAACCTCAATGTCAGAGACATTATCTCATCCTTGGAAATCTGCGGGGGAGCTTCCCTGCACAATTCTAAGCCTCCAGCACTGGAATGTTTGCAAGACTCCCTTGCTTTGAAAGATTTATGTTTTTATTCCCCAGCCTCACAAATATAGCTGTCACACTGGCATAAAATATGTGTCTGAATCAGACCAATGTGCCATCAACAGGGTTTAAAAAAATCCAAACAACTCACTAATCAGGTTTATACTTCTACTATTGACTCCAATAATTTTATTCAGTTTCTCTCTATGAGGAAAAAAAATAGCATAATGGGTTAGGCTCTCTTCACAACTGCCGCCCTCTGCTGTCATTTGAGGTAGGAGGGGTGTCTTGGGCAGTGAGCTGCTACCCCGACCTACCCACCTCCTTCAGTGTCTCTATGAGGGCTGCTCTGGAGGGTGGGGTTCATATTTGATTTGTCTTAACATCGCCCCAAGCTGGAATATACCAGATAAAAAACACTCTGAGTGGATGAACAAAATTAACATGAAAACACTAACCCCGACTTCCTACACCACTGTGATGGTTAGACATGAAAAGAACCATAATTCAACTCAGATTGGAACCAACGCTCTAATATTGTTTATAAGCAAATCCGTTAGAATAGGAGAAAGCAACCACTCCCTGTGCCTGGCACAACGAAGAAGATGAGTTTTGGGGAGGATTTAGAAGGCGTTTCCAGGCTGGGAGAACAGCATGGGCAGAGGTACAGAGCACAGACAGCCTCCCTGTCCAGGAGAGCCGTGGGCCCGAGACTGGGCTGAAGGCTGGTGCCTGTCATGGCGGTGGTCTGGGACAGGACCTGGACAGTACTATGAGGCCAGTGGGAAGCCCCTGAGAGTTTCTGAAAAGGGAACTGACAAGAATGACATGTGCTTCAGGAAAACAAGCAACGATGTAAAAACCTGGTTACAGGATAACACACGTATCCAGAGCATGGAAAGAAATGGGAAGGTGTTCACTCAGTCTCTTAGGCGTTGCTCACCTACGCCCCTTTGCCTATTATGGATAGAATCTTGGTTCAACAGGGAGAATAGAGACCCTGGATTTCAGAGAAGACAGACAACATTCCCAGCAAGTGAGGATGAGGCATAATTGGTAAAAGCCAGTCACTGCTAATCTCATTCCCCTTGACCTGGGATTCACCAATCTGGGTTGACCAAGCTGGATGATTCAGTCTACGTGACAGGAACAGAAGTCAACTGGGTCAGGTTTATGGAAAAGAATTTGCTTACCTGATGGAAAGGGACAGGCTTAACTGAAATATCGATAGCCCTTTCCCATGCTGCCTTTCCCTCTTCTTTCTGCCTTAAGCAAGGAAATAATATCTGCAAGTCCACCCATCACTGTGGGACTATAAAGTATAAACCAAGAAGACAAAATCCTACAAAAGTTGGGTGAGTAGAAAATCCATCCCTGAATGTGTCGTGGAATATCTGCACCAGCCCTAGACAGCCCACGCCTGGACTTCTTTTCTTTCTCACATAAACACTCCTGTTTGTTCAAGCCAATTAAGTTGAATGTTTGGGTACTTGGAGCTGGACGTACTTATAATTAACAGATGAACATAGAATGAGCTGGATGTCAAAACCAGAAAAGAGGCAACAGAAAAAAGAAAATCGAAGGCCAATGTCATTTATAAACATAGATGTAAAACTTAAAATGAAAGATTAGCCAATGAATCCAAACTGTTGTAAAAGATATAAAAAGACAAAGAGGGGCCCTGGAGCTGCTGCAACCACTCGGGGCCTTGAGAATGGAGGATGTTAAGGTGGAAGGAGGCCAGTCCGTGGGGCTGTCTGGAGATACCATAACCACCCCTGGAATGCCACATTCCAAGCTCACCTGGGGGAGATGCAAATTCCCCTTGTTAAATCCTCCATAATGTCTTCTCTCTGATACTAACAGCCAAATGCGATTCTCATGCCAATATACTATTAATATTATCACAAATTTGAGGAGGAAAACCATATGATCATCTCAAAAGATGCCAAAAAGCCCACATTCATTCATTATACAACTCGAAACAAACCAGGCATGGAAGAAAAAACATTTTTTTACTCATTAAAGGATACTGATCCTAAATTTATAGGAATTATCAGACCTAATAATGAAAACATCAAAAGCACTTCCATTAAAGTTCAGAACAAACTTACAACTAAGTATTAGAACAAACGAGAACATTTTAAGTGGCTGGAACAAGATCAACATCCAAAAATCAATACTTTTCCTACATACTAACATTAGCCAAGTAAGCATTTAAAAAACAATGAAAACATCCATCATTTCACAATAGTCGACACCAAAAAAAAAAAAAATCTCGTAAGTTAAATAGGGAAAATGCAACAAAAATGAAAGAAATCTTCATTTTTTTCTTTTGCAGAAAATAATAAATCTTTATCGAGAACTTAAATAAATGGATGGGAGGAGTACATTTTTAAGACAGTTCCTTAAAAATTCCTCTCTAATATTTATAATAAATTGCATACCAACACTATGGAATTTTTCATGGAAGTTGAGAAACAGTTTCTAAAACTTAGAAAAATAAATAAGTAAGAAATTGCAAGATGATTCTGATGAAGCACAAAGTGGATGTAGAAGTTTGTCCTATCACACATCACACACAGAAGTATATGATTAAAGTCGTG
Organism: Indri indri; assembly: GCA_004363605.1. Classification (NCBI taxonomy): domain Eukaryota; kingdom Metazoa; phylum Chordata; class Mammalia; order Primates; family Indriidae; genus Indri; species Indri indri. The sequence continues at coordinate 1,236 of RJWJ010014906.1, read as the reverse complement.
TGGTACAGGGGCAGACAGAGGCCAATAAACCAGTGGAGGAGAATAGGAAAGGCAGGTGTGTGTGTGTGTGTGTGTGTGTGTGTGTGTGTGTGTGTGTGAGAGAGAGAATTTGGTATATAACTGTGGCAGATGCCCTTACTTTCTCATCTAATATGTATCCCTCTTCCTCTTCATCAAGAGATACTTGCTCTTTCTCATGGCTGCAACATGCTCAGCCCCACATAATAAGTCACCATTGGTCTAAGTGAATCCAGACAATTCTGATCTCTGTGTTACCCATTTTTCTTGCAGCTAAAAATATCCGCATGGCCAGTTCTTCCCCCTTCGTGAGCCTCCAATACGCAATCTGCTAGGCTACTTCTGGGAAACATTTTGTTTTCCTAATAAAAGGGGCTTGTGTAGAATACTCCCGCTTTCCCCCACCTTGAAGCGATGTGATGTGAGAAGCTATGCGATCTGTGACCATGAGGGACATGTGAAAAGAATGTCAAAGATGCTGCCCAGACCTCCATGAGCAGCCAGCACTGCTCCAGAGTCCATGCTGTGACAAAAGTCTTCAAGGAAGCTGAAACCATCACTAACTGACAGACCGATACACATGGGGACCCCAAATCTGTGGGACCCCTGTGGGGAAAGAGCCATGTTATAAAATAAGTTGGAAGTCCACTCAGAAAAAATAAAGCCAGGTGCCCTACCTCGTATCACTGACCACCAAACCTACAGGCATTCAATACACAGGGACAAGAAAGAAAACTGTGAGCGTGCAGAGAAGAGCACAGGTGAACGTGTCTATGACCTCGAGGCAGGGAAGCGTGCTGGAGACCCTGCCTGACGCTGGCCTCGGCCCTTACATTTCTAGATCACATTTCCTGGCCTCCCGTGCAGCTCCATGTGGCCATGTGATTTAAGTTCCACGTCAATGGAATGTGCCCTGGAAGGGATGTGGGCCATTTCCTGGCCCCGGCTTCCCACTGGGTCCCCACCTCTCTCTTATGCCTCACTTGCAAGCTCATTACAGGGCAGTCAGTGGAGCGTCTCTGACCCCAGGGGACAGTGGAGCCACTGGATGGAGGAAACTTGAGTCCTAGTGGTCTTGTGAAGCTGGGCTCTCCTGCTGACCGCGTTAGTCTGACGCATGGCAAGAAATAAAGCCACTTTGTGTTAAAGCACCAAGATTTAGGGGGGAATGTTTGTTTCAGGATTTAGTTGGCCCTAACAGAGAAAGCCTTCTTAAGA
>RJWJ010014905.1:0-37119 GCA_004363605.1 Indri indri | reverse complement strand
CTTAAGCGAGAGCGATCCACCCGCCTCGGCCTCCCAGAGTGCTAGGATTACAGGCGTGAGCCACCGCGCCTGGCCTCTTTTGTTATTTTGAAGTAAAAGTTAAGAGAATCACATTCTGATTTTACTCTATGTTTGTTTGTACTCCTGTATGTGCTTTTTTTTTTTTTTTTTTTTTCATCTACAACATGACTTCTTTTGAATCTTGGTGGTGTTCGGCGGCGGGGCTGAGCCAGAACCGTTTATGGCTCGGGACCTCAATGTGCCCATCTGTGAAATGGCATTTTGGGTCGGGAGGCAGGGGCCTGCATAACTCGACCCGTATGTTGACCCAAATCTGGGAGCGTTGAAGAAATCAATCTAGCAGGGCCCTCTCAGTGCACCGCTCCTTTATTTTTATCTTCCCTTCTGCAGTTAGAGGTAGAGGCGCCCTCCAGTGGCACAGGTTTTGCTCTGCCACCGGCACCCCGAGTTTGGGTTATGATCTTAGCACTGCGCATGTGTGAGTCTCTCTTCGCTAGTGCCTGTATGTGCACTAAAGTTGAAGAAGCCTAAGTCCATTTTATACATGAAAGAACTGAACCTTCCAGAATATGCTGATATCCCTAAGAAAATCTGCATTACTCAGATTCCAGAACTCGAGTTACATTGATTCAATCTCAAGGAATTAAACCTGCAAATAAAACAGCTAATCAGTAATACCTGGACTGTGATATCTAACTAGCACTGTCCCAGATACTGTAAAGTAATAAAATACAAAGAATAGATTATATCTACTAAAAAGGTGTTCATAATATAATTGAAGAGAGTTTCAGCTACATGAATACCAATTACTGAATGATACTTTGGTTTTTATTTATATATATATGCATATGTCAACATATTACATTACAGTGATCTAAATTATATACTGAATTTGCGTGCTAAATTACTGGTACTAAAATCTGCTGTGAGTCCACAACACAATCCCGTGTGGCTAAAGCAAAACAAGTATTCCTCATTATTGAGTTCCATATTGTTCTATCAAAGAGCCTCAAAAGACTGCTGAGAAGATCGTGAGGTGTCATTGGAATTTACCAGGCTTAGAGACTGCCCCTCTTCATGGATGCTCAACAGAAAGAACTCAGAAGGGGAGCCAACACAGAGCTTTTCCTTGAACATTGCCATCCACTGTACAGTTCCTGAGCCAGTTTCATTGAAATTTCTGTGAGAAGGTTTAGTTCTACAGATTTCATAGAAAAGGATCAGTCATTCTACCGGTACAAACAGACTAGTCGAAGAACTCTTCCTAATTGCTGAAGTTACTGTGAGTAGGCAGCCATTTGTTTCTAGGAACTTGATGCCAAAACTTCCTTCCACTCCCTCAAAAGAAGAGCATGGATAAAATGGAGCATATTCCCACCAACTCAGTGCTTCCAATAACAAAGAAGGACTAAAATTTTCTCTTTGGGGACAAGCTCGATATGATACAGCTTCTTACAAACAGTAGCTTGAACGATAACATCACAAGCAACATTTATTACAATCTTTCTTTTAAACCAACTGAACTCTCACATGATTTTCAATAACAGCCACAGCATTGTTTTAATAAGAGCCAACATCCTCTCACAGGCTTCTGGTGGAATATGTACAGATAGATTTTCAGTCTGTTTTTTATGTAAGATAGATTTGAGTCCTTCTAGAATTCTAGCCAATTTATGCTTTTCATTGTCATTTTCCATTAGAATTAGTAGTAGAATTAGTAAAAGACAAATAGAACTGGTCTTCAAGATGTATGTAAAAGAGAAACTAATAATACCCTGAATATGCAAGGACTACCTTGGCTCATAGCATGTATAACATCTGAAGTTAGGACAAAGCTCATCAAAAAATCCTCATCTCTAACATACAAGATTGGCTCACAACAAGGCCAGCTGGGTGAATTTTCCTTCAGGCAAATCACAGCTTGGACTTTTCTCAATTCTTTAACAAGTTGTTTGGCCTTTTTGCCTGCCTCAGGAGAAGATTGCAAGCCCTGTAGACATGCCCAACTTCTAGCTATGACCTTTCTTCCAAAGAGGATTCAGTGCTCTTGATCCCAGACCAGAATTTCTCAGTCTCAAACTCTTTCCTTGTATTAGAAATAAGAACTTGAAAATACTCCTGAAAATCTTTCTCATTGCTGATTTAATGCATAGTTTCTGCAATGTAAGCTTCCGAGCAGGCAACCTACTCCGAGCTGACAAAACCTCAAGTTCATCTTCTGACCATCTATTTTGAGCTGTTCAGTCATCCACTGAACAGAATAAAGACTTTTATTTTCACCATTTAATTTCATATTTTCTTCAAATCTCATTGTTCTTTCTTGTTCAAATATATGTGTGTACATATATATGATTATATATATACTTTATATATATATATCTTACCATATATGTGGGGTGTATTTGTGTGTGTGTGTGTGTATGTATGTATATATATATATATATATGTATATATCTCCAACCATGTCTTTTGCCTCCTCCATTTCATTATGTCATTCTTGCTTTGACTTTTATAATTTCTCTTTTAACATTAATATTTTTTTCTGCAGGGTCATAATCATGGACCTCATTTTTTGTATTTTGCTTGGTTCTAAGACATGGGAGGCTTCACCTCCAACATATTCTTCTTTATAAAATAAGACTTTCTTCTTAAGTTCAGATTTAAATTAGAAAACTCTTGCTCATATCCTAAAGTGGCAATTAGCTTCTAGCTTCACTGTGAGATCTCAAGCTCACTTCTATTTGTTTGGAATTCTGCCTGCATTCACGAAGTCTGTGTTCCTCTGAATCCTTAGCAGTAGTATCCTCAAGCTAAACTTCTAGATCTTTCCTGATCATCTTGGATTTGGAGATTTCCTGTTCTATGGAGTCACTTTTCTGCATGGCCACTTCCATATCTTCCTCTTTGTCACTAGACATTCAGGAAACTTTCTACTTCTGTAATCCATGCACGGTCTTTTTTTTTTTTTTTTTTTGGTATTAGTAATGTTATTAAATTTCAGTGGGGGCACAAGGACAATTTGCATATTTAAGCAGGTTATACTTAACTGAAAGTAATGGGGTTTCTTGGATTAAGCCTCAGGATATGCCTTTCAAACTCTAAAACCAGTGTTCAAATTTTCCACTACCATACTGCGGCACTGGTGGTAAATTTGATTTAAGATAACTACCCAAACTGGTTTCAAGTTTTCTGTCCTTTCCTAAAGGAAGCAGTCTCCAATTTCTCAGTTCATTTTCCTTCCCCTCCCTTTTTCTCGTCTGCTTAGGTAGATGTGCTTCTCTGAGGCTACCTACAGCAGCAGAGCATGGAACAGCCACTACGCTTAAGTGTGAGCCCAAGAAAGACCCAGGACTTCAGAGCCCTGAGAGCAGGGACAGTGGTTGACCAGAATAGACAATAGGCCCAGACACCAGACCTCACCCGGCCTCTTATTTCCAAGCTAATCTTTTTTTTTCCCCCAAAGAGACAGGGTTTCCCTATGTTGCCCAGGCCGGAGTGCAGGGGCTTATTGACCCGCGCGATTCCACTACGGATCTGCCTTCTTCGTTTCCGACCTAGGCCAGTTCACCCCTTCTTAGGCAACCCAGTGGTCCCCCGCTCCCAAAAAATCACCACGTAGATGCCCAGCTTAGTGTGGACACGCCGTGCACACAGCTCTTGGGCTCAAGCGACGTCCCCGCCTCAGCCTGCGGAGCATCTGGGACCACAGGCGAACGCCACCGCGCCGCCACCCCACTCCGCCAAAACCGACTTAGTCCCAGATCAATTCCACGACACTCTGCGTACCAAGACGGCGCCTTCTCCAGCCCAGGCTGAGAGCTCAGTCCAGGGGCGAAAGACAATCCCCCCAGGCCCGGGTTTCCTTCGCCTAACTCACTAGACCGGGACCCAACTCCAGCCGTGACAGGACTGTAGTTTCGGCAGAGCCTGAAGCCTCCACCGGCCCCTCTTATCGAAGCCGGCTGGGCCATGGCGGCTCCGCGGGAACCGGCCCTGCAGCGCACGGCCCCCGGCACCGCCCCGAACCCCAGCAGAGCCGGGGTATCGCCCCCCACCGTCGCCGCCAAAACGCAGCGCCGGCCAGGCGCTGTGCACCCCATGCATGGTCTTATTTCTGAAAATTCCTGCAGGTTTATCTTTTACTGCTGATGAATAACTTTGTGGTTCTTGGCCTGGATTTTTCCCTCTCTGAAGGTTTAACCGGTTGCTTATGAAAATTTTCCTTCCTGCCTCATGCTGTGGTACTGATTTTCTAGTCCTCTCAATCTACGCGTGAAATCTTCATTCTCTTGGAAAAGTGTCAATGTATCCTCAAGTTGTAACTTAAGCCTCTTTGAATGAGCTATTTATTATTCAAATGTATACTTTATTCATTTAAATTTGTTATTTCTTTATCTTGGTTTTAATCTCTATGGCATGAGATGAACAATGAAGGGGTTGTAGAATTTGTGTGCATTCTTATAACTTTCTATTCAGTTTCAATTTCTCCTGTTCTAGTCTTTACACTCTTCCTTCATAAAGTTAAATTTGCAAGCTGTTCTCTATATCCTGCTGCACATCCTCATCTATGGTTAGTGAATTTATTAGACAGCATCACCCTCATCAGAGATCCCCAATTAGAAGAACAGTCTTCCCTTGTGAATGTAAAACCAATGAATTGCAAATGTAATCATGAGAAGCCTATATAAGAATAAATAGGTAATGTTTCAGTATTTCTTAGCACATCATCATCCAAAAAATCATAGTTATGCCAGAAGGACCCTTAACGTGCAAAATATAAGGTTTTTCTAGGTTTTGTATATTTTCCAATTTAGCTGAGCACTGAGCAAGCCTACCATGTGTCCTAGCCATTCACCACTTTGGAACAGTGACATGTAGGGTCAGCCACAGTTGTTCCACACCATCAGAAACCTGGGTTCCTAGTAGGACTTAATTCTTTCCTCCAATGAGGCTTCTCGGCCCACAAGCAGATTTTTTCTTTTTCTTTCTCATTCACTTACCCCTTCCCTCATTTTTATCTTCTTTCTACCCTCCTTCCCTTCTTATTTCCTTCCCTCCTTTCCTTTCTTCTTTCCTTTTCTCTTCCCTTCCTCCCTTTCAACTTTTCCTTCTTCCTTCCTTTCTTCTAACTTTAATTTGTGATTGCTAGGCTTGGCTTTTTTTCTTTCTTTCTTTTTTTTTTAGCACTGAAGTCAGAGCAGTAAACAAGGTAGAGAACGCCCTGCCCTCATGGAGTTTCTATTTAGTGGTGAAGACAGAGAAAATGACAGCAAACATATAGATAAATAATATGATATGACTGTCTAAAAAGGAAAATAATTGAGTTTAAGGAAAAAAGAGAATAAAGGATAGTTGTATGTGACAAACAGATAAAGCATCATGAGGATATAATATTTGAGCAATTGGCTATTGTGAGAACAACAAGAAATTGTTTCAAAGTGCTTAGAACAGTCTCTTGCAAGTTGTAATAACTGGGTAAATGCACTAGTATTGTCAGTAGTATGAGAATAAGTATTTTAGTTTTTTCAAAACAATCCCAGTGATTATTACAGAGACATGAGCTTTCTACTATTAAGAGTATTGTTGCATTCATCCTGGAATATAAGAGAGGTCTTCACAAAGATAGAGTTTTGGGCAAGAGGGAAGAAGGGGCAGAAGCAATAATGCAATTTTCATGGAGGGTAAGGAGTGCTTTGGATAATCTCCAAATCATTTACTTTGTGTTTCAGAATTGATTTTTTTTTTATGTTTGAAGGCATTGTCTGATCTAAGAATGTACAGAGATCGCATGGCTTAAGAGGCGCCAGAATGCCGAAATCCTCTATTTTGTACCATGGCTTCCATTGCAGAATGTAGAGAGGGAACATGACATCCTGAAGAAATTTTTAATAAAGACAACGAAGATTTATTGTCTCCTCCTAATTTACGAGTTCACCGCCTGGTGGGTAATTTCACCTAGACCTTACAAAGGGTTAAAGTAATGGCTCTGGGTGATTATGTTCACTATAATTCTAAAAATGCCAAAGAAAATTTAATATATTTTGATGATTAACACCAAAGACAGGGTGTTTTGGAAAACCAAGAGTTGATTTCATCTTCATGTTTCAGATAACTATGAGGGTAACCTATATTAAGAGTGCCCCTATGTTAAAACCCAAGCACAAATCAAAGGTTCATAATGAGCAATGAGGAATGTCGGAACCCTGAGGTCCTCCATTCATTATTTCCTTCATTGCACAAATTTTAAGACATATCCATTATGTTAAAAACTGATTATATATTCTCTTTATTTTAGTGCCCAGGTTGAGATTGAATAATTTTAGAGAAAAATAAAAAATGAGCTGTTTTATAAGGGAGCTAAAAAGAGATAGTGAAAAATAAAATTTAAGCTAAATGATAGAATTATAAATTACTTGACTAGATAATATAAAACAGGCTTATTTACAGATAAATATGGCGATTGCTCAAATGTTAACTCTTTCGCCATTCGGTAGCAGTGGCTATTAACGTCTACTGGATACTGGGATCAACTGGGAGGTTTTAGAAATTACGGATATATTCTTGGCACCAAGAAACTCAGATATAATTTAACTGGAAGTGACCAGGGCGCTGAAAGTTTTAAAAGTTCCCCAGGTGATTCTAATGGGAAGCCAAAGTTGAGAACCCTCGCTCTAGAACAGTGGTTCTCAAATTTCACCCTGCATATGGCTCTCCTGTTGGCTTGTTAAAAGCTTCGGAGCCCCATCCCCAGAGTTTCTGGTTTAGTGAATCTTAGATGGGACCTGCAAATTTGTATTTCCCGAAAGTTCCCATTTGATATTGAGGTTGCTAGTCTGGGGATAGACTTTGAGCTTGTTTGAAAAGCAGAATTTCAGGTCCCACTCCAGATCTAAGAAATCAGGACATGTACCCCATATATATGTAAAGTATTTCGTATCAATTTAAAAAATCTATATTTAAGAAAGATCCTTAGGTAATTCATGTGCACAGTAAAGCTTATGAAGTAATCTCCATGGAAAGACTGAATTAGGAAAAATGCCATCAAGAGAGAATAAACACTGGTACTAAGGTCTCAATGTCTGTGTCCTCCCCAAATTTATATGTTGAAATCCTAACCAACAAAATAATAGCATTAGGGGGGACCTTTGGGAGGTGATTCATGAGTGATTCCCTCATGAATGAAATCACTGCCCTTATAAAGGAGGCTTTGCCCCTTCCAAGATGTGAGTACACAACTACTAGGCACCAAGAAATGAGCCCTTGCCAGATGCTGCTGATGTCTTTATCTTGGACTTGCCAGCCTCCAGAACTGTGAGAAATCAATTTCCATCATTTGTAAGTTACCCTGTCTAAGGTATTTTGTTATAGCAGCCTGAACAGACTAAGACAACTGGCAAACATTTTGTCAGGAAATAACATTACCACTAGAAAGCAGTGGTGTTGTGAGAATCTTTGGGCTATATATGCACTTTTTTCTGACATTAGGGCAGATTTGGTTGATTCTGCTAATAATTCTCTCTTTGCATATAAGCTAATGGAGAGCAAAAACAAGTATTATCCAATTTTGTCCTTTGACTAGCTCTACGTTGTACAGTATATAATCCCCAAATTATAGCAGAGAAACCAGAAACACTACTAGATTATTTATCTTTTTTACTTTCAACCAGCTCTTAAGTGAGAGAAGCTAGATGTGAGATGAAGTCTCATATCCAGTACAATATTTTGCCTCCTTCTAAATTATTTTGTCTTAATAACCTTTAAACAGCTTTAGATTTACAGAAATGTTTTAGAAATAGTACAGAGATTTTCATCCAGTTTCCCCTATTGTTGGCATCTTACATGGGTATGGCACATTTGTCACAGCTAATACACCTATATTGATACATTATTGCTAAACAGAGTCCATATTTTATCATGATTTTCTTAGTTTTACCCTAATGGTGTTTTAATTTTGGAGGATCCTATTTAGAATACCACATTCCATTTTGTGGTCATTTCTTTTTAGGCTCCACTTGGCTGTGGCAGTTTTTCAGCCTTTCCTTGTTTTTGGTGACCTTGACAGTTCTGAGGAGTACTGCTTAGTTATTTTATAAAGTTTTTCTCAATTTGATTGTGTCTGATGTGCTTCTCATTTTTAGACTTGAGTTATGGTTTTTGGAGCAAAAGACCACTGAAGTAAAATATCATTCTCATCAGATATTAATATCGTATGTGATGAACTAATATTCCTGATAGCAGGAATGAGTCCTGAGGACAGTGGCCAGTTATTAACTATCTAGGAAGTATGTTAAGATTTTATTCCCTGGCAAGTATATACCACTGTGTGCCAGTTGAACAGTACACAGTGGTATATACTAGATTTATCACTGTTGATTTTAACATTGTTGACCTGCCTGATGTAGTGTTTGTCAGGTTTCTCCACTATAAACTTACACATTTTTCCCTTTTCCATATTGTACTCTTTGGAACAAAGTCATTATGCTCTACCTACTCTTAAGAAGCAGGAAGGTAAGCGTCACCTGCTTTTATTTTATTTATTGAATCATTTATTTATGTCACTATGAACTCTTGGATATTTATTTTATACATTGAATTATAATTCTATGCTATTTTATTCTATTCCTCAAGTTGTTCTGGCTTTGGCCAATGGGAACTTGTTCTGTTGGCTTCTGTGCCTCTTTGACACATCTTCATCTTTGTCATCTTTGTAGTTATTTTTTGAGCACTTCTTTACTTTCTATCAGTACAAGATCCTCCAGAGAATCATCTTGCATATTCCTTTTCCCAATCCTAGCATTGGCCGTTTCTCCAAAGAGCCGGGATTCCTTTTATTGGAGAATGTTATTATTTATTGGTGAATGGGTGCCACGTGTATTCGGAGTGTCAATATTTCTAGGGCCCCTCAGCTGACAAAGCAAGGAAGTATGTGCGTGTATACTAACCCCTGCACATAAGCATATCTATAAATATTTCTGTATGTATCCATCGGTATCTATATTAAGTTAAAACATGAGTTCTTTCTGACATCTCAAATTCTGATCCAGTACCACACAGATCATTCTGGCTTTCTCTCATTGCTTTTCTATAACTCCCCAATCCAACAATGAGAAACTTATATCCATCTACCATTCATTTATTTACTTATTAAATTGAGTTTACGTGTATTGTGCTTTCTGTATTGTCAAATGATAACAACATGGGAACCAACTTTACCAACCAGTATTTTATTACTATTACATAATCTGTTTACTTAGAAGATTGTATAAAATTATTTTGAAGTTATGATATGCCATGTGGCATAAAAGTTATTGCTTATATAGTAAGACTTTATTGTTTCAATGGCTATTAATCCACATATATTCTAAATGAGAGGCCAGTTAGAAATGTACAGTAAGATTTGTACAAGGAATATCCGGTAGATGAGTTTGAACTAAAATTAGGGCTGTTGTTCACCTGGCACACAGTGGTATATACTTGCCAGGGAATAAAATCTTAACATACTTCCTAGATAGTTGATACCTGGCCACTGCCCTCGGTGCCTATATCTGGTGCCTGAGCTGCCTCAAACACTCCATCTGGAGCTTGGGCCCACTCATTACCTAGTAACTAAAGGGTGAAGGCCTGGCTCAGCAGGAGTTCTTCAGGATCCTGTGATATTTACCTATAGCTCCATTTTATATTGTAGTATTCAGTAGCATTGTCAATTAACTATTCTGAACATCACCCCATTTTCCATATGACACGTGATCAGGTATTGAATAAACATAGCTATTATAGCTCTAATGACATCAGAAGCAGTGGTCCTGCACATTTGTGATTGCAAATAAGATTGTACAGAAGTTTCAGGGTAATTAAAAGAAAAGCTGCCACTGAAATGTTTTCCCTATTAAGTGCTTGGCACACAAACTCCTCAGTGGTAGTTGCCTGCTCTGAACCAATATCAGTTGGTGATTTTCCTAGTTATGGGCACGATATGGTTTCACAGAATTCTTGACCTTTTTTTGGAGATAATTGGACACAATCTTGTTAACTTGTGGAAGTTGCTGGGTTTCTAGGCACTGGATTTTACATATATATATATATATATATATATATGTATATATAGTGCCTTTAAAACAGATATAAAAGTGACCTTGCACATATAATACAGATGTTTTAATATGTTAGTCATTAGGAAGTTTAAATGATAAATAATTAAATTATAATCTATACCTTCCTCACTAATATAAAAATTTTTTTGGTTTTTTTGCATTTCAGCATATTATGGGGGTACAGATGTTTAGGTTACCTATATTGCCTTTGCCCCACCCAAGTCTAATTAAGCATTCTATTCTAACTTTGAAGCTAAAGCAATGCTCAGTCTTTATCATAAATGTATTGAATATTTTGCTAATGGGAAATGTATTTTAAAATGTGTAAATGTGATGCAAAAAGTTAGAATGTTTAAAAGATAAGAGGATTTCCAGTAAAAAAAAAACTCAGAATGTAAAAATTTTAATTACCCTATTTTCTTAAACTGCAGTAACATTTTGCCAACCTTGCTATATAATCATAAAACTTTTAGATGCATAATAAATCTTGGTATACTCACCTTATTAATATAATAAAGCATAGCCACTCACTTAAATAGAAATTATACTATCAAAAAAGCCTCCAAGAACTAAAGTGAAAGTGAGAAATCATGGAAGCTGATCCTAATTTTACTCAGTGCATGCTTAGATATTTGTGAAGGGTGCGCCTGTGCATGTTGGGTCACATTCTTTTTCTTTTTTTTTTTTTTTGAGACAGAGTCTCGTAGGGTCACATTCTAATATTTATTAAAGCATTTTAAGCAGGATTTTTCTAGATACTTTCTGGGTTTTTGTTTTTTGGTAGATTTTTCTAATTTGGTAATTTTAATTTAATTTTTAAAAATTTTAAATGACATAATGTTAATAATTGTACATATTTATGGGGTATAGTGTGATGTATTGACACACGCATACAATGGGTAATGATCAAATCAAGTTGATTAGCATATCCATCACCTCAGACATTTATTATTTTTTTGTTTTGGGAACATTCAAAATCCTCTTCTGTTAGCTATTTGAAAATATACAACAGATTATTGTTAACTGCCATCACTGTACGGCACTATAGAACACAAGAGCTTATTCCTCCTGTCTATCTGCAATTTTCTATCTGTTGACCAACTTATCCTTATGCCCTTCCCTCCTCAGCCTCTAGTAACTGCTATTCTACGCTCCACTTCCATGAAATCAATGATTTTAACTTCCACATATGAGTGAGAACATGTGGCATTTATTTTTCTGTGCCTGGCTTATATCGCTGAGCCTCCAGGCTCATCCACATTGCCTCAAATGACAAGATTTCCTTCTTTTTCATGGCTAAATTATATTCCTTTGTGTACATATACCACATTTTTTACATTCATTTATTGATGGGCACTTAGATTGAGTCCATATCTTGTCTATTATGAATAATGCTGCAATAAACATGGGAGTGCAGATGTCTCTTCAACATACTGATTTCCTTTCCTTTGGAAATATATCCAGTAGCGGAATTGCTGGGTCAAAATGTAGTTCTATTTTGAACGTTTTGAGGAATATCCATAACATTTTTCATAGTTGCTGTACTAATTTAAACTCCCACCGACAGTGTATAAGAGTTCCCTTTTCTCTGCATCCTCACCAGCATTTTTTGTATGTTTGTTTGTTTGTTTGGTAATAGCCATTCTAACTGTGGTAAGATGGTATCTCACTGTGTTGTTTTTTTTTTTTTTTTTTTTTTGAGACAGAGTCTCACTCTCTTGCCTGGGACGAGTGCCATGGCGTCAGCCTAGCTCACAGCAACCTCAAACTCCTGGGCTCAAGCAATCCTACTGTCTCAGCCTCCCGAGTAGCTGGGACTACAGGCACGTGCCACCATGCCCGGCTAATTTTTTTCTCTATATATTTTTAGCTGTCCAATTAATTTTCTTTCTATTTTTGGTAGAGACGGGGTCTCGCTCTTGCTCAGGCTGGCTCACTGTGGTTTTGATTTGCATTTCCCTGTTGAGCATTTTTTATATACTTGTTGGCTGTTTGTGTATCTTCTTTTGAGAAATGCCTGTTTAGATCATTTGCCCATTTTTAATTAGATTTTTTTGTTGCCATTGAGTTGTTTGAGTTTCTTGTATATTCTAGGTATTAGTCCTTTGTCAGATGAATAGTTTGGAAATATTTTCTCCATCTTGCAGGTTGTCTCTTACTCTGCTGATTTGTTTCCTTTACTGTACATAAGCTGTTAGTTTGATATAATCCCATTTATCTATTTTTGCTTTTATTGCCTGTGCTTTTGAATTTTTCTTCATAAACTTTTTGCCCAAACCGATGTCCTGAAGCATTTCCTCTGTGTTTTCTTCTAATAATTTCATAGTTTCAGATCTTATATTTAAATCTTTAATCCATTTTGAGTTGATTTTAGTATATAGTGAGGGATTGGGGCCTAGTGTATTTCTTCTGCATATGGATATCCAGCTTTCCCAACACCATTTATGGAAGAGACTGTGTATGTTCTTGGTGCCTTTGTCAAAAATCAGTTGGCTGTAGATAAATGGATTTATTTATGGTTTTATATTTTGTTCTATTGGTCTATGTGTCTGTTTTTAGATACCTTACTGTTTTTGAAGGATGGAGGAACAGCATCACATAGAATAGACCAGCAGAGAGTGAATCAGACACAGAATCAAGCTGCTTGGAATACACTTAGGTTGACAACAGCTTAGTAACTGTAATACAGGTAAATTAATATCTGCTCTTTATGTGCCTTTCTGGGATGTATGGATTAAATATATATTTTTAAAAAGGAGTAAATTGAATCAAGTGCATCTAAGGAACACTACGACGTAGCTAGAAGTAACTTTTGAGATATTCAAAACTCTCTTTAGGATTACAAAGTGTGGTTCTTTAGAACATTTTCATTTTTTGCAGACTAGATTCCTAGAGCCAACTGAGAGTATGTTGAATGTTTAGATTTGTTTTTAAACATAGCCTGGCTTCTATATTTCTCTATTCTTCATTTAAAATTCCTCCAGATACGGTACTTGGTATTGTTTATCCACTATTATTAAATATAATTTGTTCAGATACTTCATGATAGGACATACTGGACATTTTCTCCATTGACCATTGAAAGTAACTCTCTGTTGTCTATTTTTTTATTATAATCTTTGGGATAAAGTAGTGTTTTATTTGTGTTGAAATCCCCAAATTCTGAGATCCCAGTGCTAATTTTGCATTTGCAAAGAAGTCTCTAATAACTTCTGAATTTGTACTTAGTGGAAGCCATACCAATTTCATTTTTCTACTATAATGAGAGTATGAGTTGAAGGCATATTTGTTTTCAGTTAGTTATTGAATTTTGTTTTTGCTTATTTTTAAGTTTTTTCTCCTTGAGATAAAATAGAGAAAATGACTTAAAACTAATTTGCATATTTTAACAAATCATTGTAAAATAAACACTCTTATATTCACAACTCTTGTGAGGACAGAGAATATTACTAGCACCCCAGAGGTCTACTATATATCCTTTCCTAATCAAAACATGGTTTACATTGTGTAGTCATTGTTTCCTTATAGCTATTGTTTTCTACAATTTGGGGAATTCGACATGAGAGAGGTGATGTATTAGTCAAGGTTCTTCAGATAAACAGAAAAAGACATGCTGACTAAGAAGTCCCACGAACTCCAGCTGTCAGCCTGGAAACCTAGGAGAGCTGATATATAGTTCCAGTCTGAATCCAAAGGCCTGAGAAGCAGGAGACCTGATGGCATAAGTTACAGTTTGAAAGCTGGTAGGCTCAAGAACCAAGAAGAGTCAATGCTTCAGTTTGATTCTGAAGGCTGGAAAAAAAAATGTCCCAGCTTTGACATGCAAATATCTTATCAATAAGTCTAAAGTAGTTCCTACTTCTCGCTTACTAGATTCAATCACCATAATATCATCAACGTAATTGTTCGGCAGGATATTTTATAGAAGGAAAAGGTGATCAAGATCCCTGTGAACTAACTTATGACATAGGGCTGAACAGTGAAGGTGTATTGCTGGCCTTGCCAGCTTAAAGCAAACTGTTTCTGGTGGTCCTTATTATTAACAAGGATGGAACGAAATGCATTTGCCAGATCAATAGCTGCATACCAGGTACCAGGGGGTGTGTTAATTTGCTCAAACAATGAAACCATATCTAATATATCAGCTGCAGTTGGAGTCACCACCTGGTTAAACTTATGATAATCTACTATCATTCTCCAAGGTCTGTCTGTCTCCTGAACAAGGCAAATAGGCAAGTTGAATGGGGCTGTGGTGGGAATCATCACCCCTGTCTCTTTAAAATTCTTGATGGTGGCGCTAATCTCTGTAATCCTCCAAGATTGTGGCATTGCTTTTGTTTAACTTCTTTTTTATTTTTATTTTATTTTATTTTATTTTTTAGGTTAAGGCAGTTCTAGTGGCTTCCATTTGGCCTTTCCCATCATAATAGACCTTACTCCACAGATCAGTGAACCAATGTTGGGGGGATTCTGCCAGCAGCTGAGTATATCTATTTCAATTATATATTCCTAAATTGGGGAAATAACTACAGGATTGGTTCAGGGACCCACTGGGCCCACTGAAGGATGCACCTGAGCTAAAACTCCATTGATCACGTGACCTTCACAACTCCTTACTCTGACTGGTGGACCACAGTGACATTCTGGGTTTCCTGGAATTAGTGTCAACTCAGAGCCAGTGTCCAGTAGACCCTGAAAGTTTTGATTATTTCCTTTTCTCCAATGCACAGTTACCCTGATAGGCAGTGTTAGATCCCTTTGGGGAAGGCTAGGAAACAGATTAACAGTGTAGATTTTGGGGAGTGTACTGAGGTACATTCATACAGATACCTGGCCTCCCCTTCATGTAAGGCCCATTCTAGGCCTGTAAACTGGCCCAAGTCTGGGAACTGATTGAGTGGATATGACTCTGTGTTTTTATGGTTCAGGTTAGACTTTTATTCACTTAATTTAGAACATTTCTGTTTATACAGATCTAGTAAGGATTTAATAGGCATCCTGTCTATTTTACTTCCAGGAAAATAATGATCATCTATCGGTGCCACAGGTCTGTGTAAGTCAGACTATTCTGATTGCTTTGATTCTGTGTTTGTTCCATTACGGTAAGAATGTCTGCCTTACCTTTGGTGATTGAATGCCACCACTTGGTCCCTGCCACATTGGTGTCCCATTACTCCCATTGCATTTAGGTTTCCCAATTAAGTGACTGCAGTTTCCACTGTCAAACATGAGCTACAGAGAAGAGTGATCACAGACCTCTTTAATAATGCCAGGACTCCCCTTGAAATTTATTTCTCACAGTGTTGGTGAAAGTTATGTTTTCTGTATACTCACAGTGTGGACGAGTGGATCTTAAGTGATAAATATACTCCAACACTCCAATCTCCCTAAACCTTTCAATCTCTTCCTATACACAAAACCAAAACAGGTTTGACATTTCTATTGCTTACTGTGGGCCATCTTTTGGTCCATGTTTCAGCTAACCAACCAAACAAGCTGTTACAGCTTTCTCTAAATCCCTGTGCTGCAATATTGAATACAGAATCGCTGCTTAGTGAACCCATATCAAAAAATGAGGCCTGATTCAACTTTGTATTTCTTCCACTATTACCCCACATTCTTTTTTTTTTTTTTTTTTTTTCGAGACGGAGTCTCACTCTCTTGCCCGGGCTAGAGTGCCGTGGTGTCAGCCTAGCTCATAGCAACCTCAAACTCCTGAGCTCAAGAGATCCTCCTGCCTCAGCCTCCCAGGTAGCTGGGACTACAGGCATGTGCCACCACGCCCGGCTAATTTTTTCTATTTTTAGTTGTTTGGCCAATTTCTTTCTATTTTTAGTAGAGACGGCGTCTCACTCTTGCTCAGGCTTGTCTCGAACTCCTGAGCTCAAACGATCCTCCCGCCTCGGCGTCCCAGAGTGCTAGGATTACAGGCATGAGCCACTGCGCCCGGCCCACATTCTTAATACCCATTCCCATACATGTTCTGTGGATTTCCGTATGTATATATTAGAATACTCAAGTTATTTTGGAGTATAATGTACCTCTACATAGGTCACACTTTGTACCTCACCTTTTTAAGTGGACGGTTTTGAAAATCAAAATCCCTTTACTTCTCTCAAGTGGAAAATAAAGGTAGAATACAATACAACTAGTGAAAATGTTTAATTCTGTTTATAAATTTCCACTCGACATAAGACTAAATGTATTTTTCCATTCTTTGCTTAATTACTTTTGTTGAATGCATTGAATTACCTTAATACTGTTAATTTTATGTATTTCATTATTTAGTTCCATTTGACCTTTATAAATTTTCATTATAATCTGAACATTTTTAGCATTCTAACCTAATAGAAATGAACATGAAAAATGACTTAATAAAATGTTCCAGAATTTCAGCAGAATACTTAAAATTTATTATTTCAGTGCTTTGGTTTTACTTAAAGATGACTGTCATTTTAACAAATCTTGGAGGACATGTCCATGCCCTGACTTTCAAAAAAAAGCATCATCTGCTTGCATTAATTTAGTTCACACTTGATAAAACCACAACATTTAACATTTAATACCATGTGGATCACCTTGGTTAGTAAGCATTCAAATGATACTTATTGGGAAAGATAAGTGATAGGTGACATATACCATGGGTATTGACCAATGGAAGAAAATGAAGAAAATGAAGTATCTCAAGACTGGAAAATCAAACACCCCATGTACTCATTATTAAATTGGAGCTAAACTCAGTGGAAATCAAGTGGGGAGGAGGGGCAAAAACCTACCTAATGGGTATGATGAACATTATTTGGGTGATGTGCACACCTGTAGCCGTTACTCAAGCATTACAAAGCAATCCATGTAACCAAAAACATTTGTACCTCCTTAATATTTAGAAACAAAAAAAATTAAACATAAAAAAGAGAATTTACTAAGAAGGACATTTTACAATTACAGGCAATAAAATTACAACTAATGCTTCAAAACTCTGTGCTGTCAAAGAACTTCACAGGTTTGGGGGGCGCGATATAAAGTCCTTGAATCAATCTCTCCTCACATAAGCAGGAATGTCTAAACAGTGCATTAACCAGCATATATGCGCTTTGTCACAAAACACACCAAGCATTTTGGGTTAGCAAATTGTGTACCTTGCTCTAGTAAATGATCATCTTGCCTGTTAGATTTCTCTGATTTGAAAATCAAGAGAAAAGTGGGTTGATTAAGGGGAGTGACTTCAGTAAGATGGTTGAATAGGAAGTACCAGACCTCATTCTTCCATAGAGACACGGACTTTACGACAATATAAGAATCAAAATGCCTTCATGAGAACTCCAGAAACCAGTTAAGAGGCTGTAGCACCCCAGGTAACTACAAAACAAAACAGTTGCATTGAAATGGGTAAGATGAGCTGGTTCGCTTTACCAGTGACCATCCCACCCTCAAACTCACACAGCTCGACATAATTGAGAACATACAGATTGCATGTGGCTTCTCCCTGGGGGTGGGGTGAGAAGAGTGAAACATGAATCAATGTTCAGGCTTTTCAGAGGGCTGCCCTAAGGACTTATTTCTGTCTCACCTGACTTGGAATACTGACAGAATCAACATAGTTCAGATGCCTGGGGGCTGATGAAAGGAAGGGAGAGTGGGAGCAACTTGCTATAGTACCAGAGGCTGCAGACAGAAGCCAGCAAGGCTCAGCACAATGGGGAGAGGCAACTCAGTCCATGACTTCTCCCGCAGGAGGAAGGGAGAAGAGTGGAGCGTGCATTTGGCATTCTAGCTTTTCTGAGGATTCCTGAGGTACAGTTTCTGGGATGCTGACAGGGAGGTAGCACACTTGGGATGCCTGTGTACTATTGAAAACAAAGTAGAGAAGGGTGGCTTGCTGCTGCAGCACCAGAAAACTACAGGCAACAGAGCTCCTGAGAAAGAAACCAGCAAGGCTCTCTAATTGGGAAATTACGCACACAAGCTGAAGGAAGTTTAATGCCCCCAAAAAGGCTTCCAGAATCACTATTGGGCCGATTGGTGAAAGTTTTCCTCTGTATGAAGCCAGCCCTTAAAGACTGGAAGAAGTGACTGTTTTTTCAAATGCATAAACTCACTTTTAAAAAATCACAAGGCACACAAAAAAGTAAAAAACATTGCTCAAGCAAAGGAATACAATAAATCTTCAGAAACCAACCCTAGAAAAACAGAGATCTATGAATTACTTGTCAAAGAATTTGTTGCCACCCAACCAGGTTATGTTGCCCACTGCACGGAAAAGAGCCAATACACTGAGACAGTCAGGGTTGCAATGGAGAAACGGTTTAATTCCATAGAGCAGTAAGCAGGGAGATGAGAGGAATTTCTCAAATCCACCTCCCCAAGAATTTGGGAGGCAAGGTTTTTAAAGATGCTTTAGTTGGCAAAGGATTAGTCAATTGGGTTTGCCAATTGGTTAGATTTGGAGCAAAATTATAGGGGTGTAGAAATCATCTTGAGTCAGTTCCTGGGTTGGGATCACAATTCCAGTTGAGTCAGTTTCTTGGTATGGGCTGCTAGTCTGGGTGGGTAAGCCAATCCGCTGGAGGAATGTAGGGCCTGAAAGATATCTCAGAAACTACCTTTAGGCTTACAAAAGGTGATATTATCTATGGAGAAAGTTAAGAATCTTTATGAATACCAGCTATGTGACTCCAGAGCAGCAGTTATAGAGAAGTAAACGGGGACAGCAGCTGATTATCATCAAACAAATGAGGGGATAGTGGCTGATTATTATTATTTTTAGCTAGGCCTGTGCCTTCACAGAGTTTTAGGCCCTTACCACAGTTCTTACCTTGTACCGCTTCATTGATTTGTAAAAGGTGGTTTTAAATTCAAAACAACTGTCTTAAAGTAGCTCAATGATCTACAAGAGAACACTTACATAACTAAACAAAATCAGGAAAATGAAGAATAAACACAATGAAAAACAACAAACATGTAGAAACCATAAAAAAGAGAGAGAGAAGGGAGTGGACGATATATTCAAGTACTGAAAGAAAAAAAAATACTGTCAACCAAGAATACTATATCTGACAAAACTGGCCTTCGAAATAAAAGAGAAATGAAGAGTATCCCATATAAACGAAAACTGAAGGAGTTCATCACCACTGGAACTACCTTATGAAAAATGCTAAAGAGAGTCCTATAAGGTGAAACAAAAAGACCTTAGACAGCAACACAAAAATACACAAAGATATAAAACTCACATATAAAGGTGAATATGTAGACAAATAAAGAATACTGTAATACTGTAAAGTAGTATTTAATACTTGTAGCCTTTTTAATTGTGGTATAGAATTAAA
This sequence comes from Indri indri, assembly GCA_004363605.1. Taxonomy (NCBI): domain Eukaryota; kingdom Metazoa; phylum Chordata; class Mammalia; order Primates; family Indriidae; genus Indri; species Indri indri. Next base: position 17,681 of record RJWJ010014905.1, on the reverse strand, counting down.
AACATAAAAATAGCTATGACTATAAACTACGTTAATGATACACAATGTGTAAAGACATAATTTATGAAATCAATAACAATGTGGTGGTGGAGAGATATTAAATAATAGAGTTTTATGTACAATTGAAGTTAAATTATCAGCTTAACATAGATTATTATAACAAGAAGATACTTTATGTAAGCCCCATGATGACCACAAAGAACATACGTGTAAAAGATACAAAAAAGAATATGAGAAAGGAATTCAAGCATGTCACTACAAAAAATAAAAATCACCCAAAAGAAGGAAGCAAGAGAACAAAGAGGGTCAAAACAGCTACAAGAAAAATAGTTAACAATTAACAAAATATTTATAGTAAGACTTCCATATCCATACTTTGTTTAAATATAAATAAACTCCCTAATCAAAATAAATAGAAAGGCTGAATGGGTAAAAAAAGATATAACTATATCCTGTCCATAAGAGACTCACCTTAAAAGGAAAAACATGAATAGGCTAAAAGTGAAAGTATGGAAAAAGATATTCCATGCAAATTGTAACCAAATAAGAGCTGGAGTGGCCACGCTTGTATCAGGCAAAATAGACTTTAAATCACAAACTGTCACAAGAGACAAAGAAGGACATTATATAATGATAAAAGTGTCAATTCACTGGGAAGACATAGCAATTATGAATACATATGCATCTTACATCAGAGCACCCAAATATATAAATCAAACATTGACAGAATTAAAGGGAGAAAGAGATAGTAACACAATAATAGTATTGGATTTCAAAACTTCATTTTCAACGATGGATGGAACAACCAGACAGAAGATCAATAAGGAAACAGAAGATATAAACAACAGTATAGAACAATGGAACTTAAAAGACACATGCAGAACAATCCACCTAACAATTTGGTCTTATTCATACATGGAATATTGCCTGGAATAGATCACATGTTATCGACAGAGAAAGTCTTCACATATTTCAAAAGTTTAAAATCATACTGATTATACTTAATGACTATAGTGGAGTGAAACTAGAACTCAATAAATGTAGAAAAACTGAAAAATTGACAAATATGTGAAATTTAAACAGCATACACTTGAAAAACTAATAGGTCAAAAAAGAATTGGGAAACATCTTGCAACAAATAAAATGAAAATACAACATACCAAAAGTTATAGGATATAGAAAAACAGATAGTCTGAGGAAAATTTATAGTGATAAATGTCTACAAAAAGCATCATATATGCACATATAGGTCCCTATGCATTCATAGATCAATCTCTGTAGCTTGCTCTAGACATTTTAAAACTTTTTTTCATTAAAAAGCAAACTTTAAGCCTTGATAATGAAAGTCATATTCTGGTTCTAACTAGTACATGGTTTCAAAAATTCTGGAACTCTCTTATTGGTTTGTTTGTTGTAATTAATGGAGTATTTCTCATATTTTATTTGTTAATAAAATATCCTATATCCCACATATAACGCTTGTAGTGGTTAGTAAAGCTCCAAACTTTACCAGCCAATTTATTGAAATGTCCATGCAAATTGATTCTCTTTTGTATTTTCTTTAATGTCTCCCACCTTCACTTTATTATTCTTGATAACTGTTAACTTTAGGGTTTATTATATTTTAAGGGTTTATTCTCCAATTCTCAAGTCCATCAGCAAATCTTAGTTCTATGATCTTAGTAACATACCCCCTGTAACTGTGAGAGTCAGTCTCCAGCTGCATTTTGCAGCCATCAATGTTCATAAACATTCAAATCTGACCTTTTCTAGTGCCTTGCTAGACATAATACTTTCCTGTTAACTACTGGGAAATGTCTACACAAAGAAGCATCAACAGCAGGAAGTTGAATACATTTCTCCCTTGTTGAAATGCAAGCGGTGGTTCAGAATTCTACTTTTGGTCTTGAAGTTAACACCTGTCTTCCAATGCAATCTAAATCATCTTCTTCTCAGTCTTGCATAAACTAATGAGATCCTGGTGTGCTCTACTCTAGACTATATTCAAGCTGAAGAGCAGTGGTATTATACTTTTTGAGTACTGAAAATGCATTAACCTCAAACTATTTACTAGATCCTCTGCATGAGAGTACTCACATTTTACTCTCTTTTTTAGAAAACATGTGACCAAAAGTTACTTTAAATTCAGCAACACTTTAAAGTAAATTTTCATTGTATTAATTATAAGGGCATGCACTGATATCCATAAGATTATGTTTAAAAACATGTTAGGCAAATTATTTGTCATACTGTTTGTTGTTCATAAGGATATGTGGAGCCTCAACTGCTGCTTATGTTTTTGATGCCCCTCACATGTTCACAGGCCAGAGATTGGGACTCATTTTCAAAGATGATGGAGACCTGTTAATAATTTTACCATTACAAGTATATTAATGATATTGAGCAGAGATGTTTTGGATAAATTTCATTGAGCTTATATTGGTAAGGAACAAAACAATGCAATACAAGTAAAATTTGTCTATTTTCCTGTCATTGGACATATATTCAATAGAAATATTGTGAGAAAGATTATTTTTGGAAACTTCATGAGATAATGCAGCTTTATGCTATACTTGGTATATCGTAGCTCTCAGTTAATTTTATTTTTTACTTTCCTTCTAATACATTCCTATGTGGTCATGTGTATCCCGGTAATTCCACCCTCTGCATCCATGTTCCCTCTGAACATGATGCCAGACTATTGCCTTGCTGCCCAAGCTGCTGTGGTCATTTTATTACAGTCTTGTTATCTATTAACCATTCTCTTGCTTAGGAGAGATATTTAACTTTTTAACTTGAAAGATATTCAACTTTCCAGCTACAAATTTATAATAAAAAACAATCTTCTTTAACATTGGTCTACTCAATACACATTTCATGGTGCAATTTCAAGCATTTGACTAAATGGTTAGGGAAATATATTTTAATATGGGATTATATCAGAAATAGTTCTATCATGACACAAAGTTGATGACCTCCTTTAATAACTTATAAAGCCAACTTTGACCTTAGTCTCTGTTATTATATGCTTATAAAACCCCCTTTCTTATAATAGTTTGATTCCAGATATTTCAAGCATAACTATGACTTCTTTTAGTCATGCTCATTTTAAAAAATCATTAAATCTCCCAAAAGATAAAATGAAAATAACCTGTAAATACTACCTAGGCTATTGTTTAGATAGATCATGGCTGTCTTAAAGTACATTAAAAAAATTAAAGGAACAGTTTAATGAAAATGTGCTTACTGTGTTTGTATGAGTTTATGTCATTACAGTGGGAACTTTAGCTTTTGTTTACCAGCAGGTTGTAGATGTTAATTCACATAATATATTTAATGTTTTTGCCTCTGCTCAAATTTCTTTGGGATTAATAATTAAATATATAAGGATTCAAACATGAAAAAGCTATGGTTTCATATAGTTTACAAATAATTTTTAGACTCAACCTTCTTGGGTAATTTAAGGCTGACTAGATTATCAGAGCAATCTACCATATGTTGCATTTCTGCTCTTTGGACAGTAAGACAGTGTGATTTAGTACTGTGTTAAAGTAATCTGCATCTCTTTCAGAATACTTAAAGTATAAATTTTGATTTCATGTATCTTTGTAACAATAGCTATTTACATACATTTGTAAAGATAAGAAAGTTTATAAATTTAGATTATATGTACATGCTTACATATATATACACACACACACACACACACACATATACACAGATAAGGTATTTTGCCAAAACAAATATATTTAGGGATTGGTAATTTCTCCTTTTTGTCACAATTCATTTTTTAAAACCACATTTTGAGCTATGTTACCAATAAACAACAGTATTTTCCTCTATAGACATTCCCTTGAAAAGGAAATATATATTGATAGATATTAATCAAAGGTAGTGGCTTAAAATACTGAAAGTAGGCCCTAGGAGAGATTTTAAGTTTTCTTAAATGTTTTATAGAAATTATTTTCTGTTTATTTTACCTAATCATTGGGTATTTGGCAGATGAAATGATTCATGTAAAAATAACTTACATAAATTTAAGGTATTGCTAAATGGACATATATTTGTACAGTTGATGAATATCTATGGATCTTTTGAGTGATCTAAAGAATTCTCTATGCCTTTAGTCTGCTGTGATGCCAATCAGTAGAAGACATTCACATGTGCGGTATACTGGAAAGGATTTAGGGAAACTTAGATTATATCAAAAATCTATTCTAGGGCACTAAATTAGTTCATTAATGTATAGTTGCTAGAATTGTTATGTTTATAAATAGCAGTGACTTTACGGCCTACAGATAGCATATATTCTAGGCTACTGCAATGCCTAGAAGAGTTAGCTATAATTTTACTTCTTTTTCTCTCCTCTAAAAAAAGGATTTTGAAAGACACATCAGTGAGAATCACATTATCATCAGGAATAATTTAAGCCTGCTTTAATTGTTGAAAATAAATGAATAAATCAAAACTCTGAAACTTTATTCCTGATTAACAAAATGACTTGTGATAGAGACATTCTTAGGTCTTATAATATCATGGATGAACTCTACCATTATAAATATATATTACAGTGCAGAATGAAAATTTACTTGTCACATTGATTGTCCTAACTAACACAAATATACTATCTATAGTAAACATTACATATTTAAACAAACATTAATTAACCCTTTTGTGTGTAAATAAATTTACATGTTGATATTTTTGGTGACAGCTATTAAATTGAGAAATATTTTGAATAGATGGGGGTAGTACAAGCTTCTTTAGAAAGCTTACTGAAGGGATTTGGTTTTCTGTAATAAATTTCCCTGAAGCAAGCACAGTCATTCCAAATCATTCCATTGATTTTACATTTTTACTGAAATAATAGACAGTTGGTAATAAGCACTTGTTTGGATGGTGATATTGACGGTAGTGGATTTCACAATGAAAAATATTTTCAAAGGGGTAAAGCCCAACATCTTTTCTTTTCTTGCTCCTATTCCTGAGTTTATTTAATCCTATAAAAAGCCTCTTGGTGCATCAATCCAAAACAGTCTTCCAGTGAACTCTTCATTAAGCATTTATAGCTACTGCCAGTTTTGCCAATGTAATTTTTGGTTTAGTTGCCCTGTGGGAAGTTTAGACACACAACCATATTAAGACGTGAGAGACCTGCTCCTAGAAACCATAACCTGACATTCCGCCCCTTCCTTTTTGTCACCCTATTTCTATGAATTAAAGCCATGTTCAATCCAACTCCTTTTTGAACACAAGACTTGTCTTTTAATAATATATATAGGAACAGAACCTCAGTTAAGAGCAGAAAGATATAAATAATATCACAATCTTACTCACAGTACATGAAATACTGTTTACAGGCCATCCCAGTATTTCAGATGCTATTGGAAAGCAATAAAAAATATAATTACAAAGCTCTTTATCACAAATATTTAAGAAGATTCAAAATTTCAACCCTAAGATAATTTGGAAAGACAAGGATAAGAGGAGCTTCTCTTCACTAATGATGGGGAATGACTTAGAAATGTGAGATTAGAGTGTTATTATTCCCCAGTTAATGACTAGGGAGATAAATGGTGAGACACTACACACCTTCTGTAATGTGTCATATATATTTATCACGGCATTCAACGTCAAAATTATGGTGCTTAAAATCATCATTTGCATTTTATTGGTTATTCTTCACTGAGAATATAAACATTCTTCAGTGATTTACATTTATGTTTTTGGTTTTTAAAAAATATTTTTTTAACTTTACTCCTTTATAGAAGACAGTGACTTCTTTCCTACAATCCAGCAGTGAAGAGAAGTGGAAAAAATAATTAAAACAGAAATGTATGCTTGTGACTGGAGAAAGAAATACTGTGTTAGTGTGAGCATGCAAGTGTCTGTGTGTGCATTATATTGGGGGAGACAAATATATTAGATTGAATCATATAAAACTGCTATTTGCGTTGGTGATGTCATGTGGTTCAACTCAATATTTAGAGGTTCTTTTGATGCCCACAGCCTTAGTATTGAAGTGTCACTGAAGCTTTAGGAATATTGTATAATTACACTTGTAGCATCCACAAGCATCTTTTTTTATAAGAGAAAATAAAAGTAAGCCCAAAACAACATCATCAGGATATTAAAATACAAATCACTGACAATTATGCCATTATCAGAAAACTTTTGAATTTGCTCTGACTCCTTAAAATCAAATAAATATTTCAAAAACTCCAGTACTTTTTTTCTGGTTAAAAAATGAATCTTTATGCCATCACAAGAGATTGAGATGTGCTTGAGTGTGACAACATCAAAAAATATTTATCAAACTGACACAGTGGCTCATGCCAGTAATCCCAGCACTTTGGGAGGCTGAGGCAGGAGAATTGGTTGAGGCCAGGAGTTTAAGATCAGTTTGGGCAACATAGCAAGACTCTGTCTCTACAAAAAATAGGGAAAATTAGCCAGGTGTGGTGGCACGCACCTGTAGTCCCAGCTACTCAGGAGGCTGAGGCAGGAGGATCATCGAGCCCAGGAGTTCAAGGCTATAGTGTGCTATGATCATGCCACTGCACTCTAGCCTGCATGACAGATCAAGACCCCATCTCTAAAATAAGTAAATAAGTAAATAAATATATAAAATTTTAAAAAACAAGAAAATATTTATCTAGGATTAAACTGATAAACTTGAAACCACTCTTTTCAATAAAGGGGTGCAAGGTGAGAACTGGGGTGAGGGCCTGAAAAAGGCACAGGCCTAGCTAAAAATAATGATAATAATTAGTCACTGTCTCTTTGTTTGCTTCTCTATAATTGCTACTCTGGTGTCATATAGCTGGTTGGGTGGTAAATAGATAATATTACCCTTGTGAAACCTAAGGCTAGTTTTTGAGATATCTTTCAGGCTCCAGTGGAATGGATGACCCATGCAGACCAGTGGCCCATACCAAGGAACTGACTCAACTGGTATTGTGACCTCCACCCAAGAGCCGACTCAGCAAAGAAGACAATTTCTACACCCTGTGGTTCCACCCGAAACCCAGGCAATTAGCAGACCCAATTGCCTAGCCTTTTACCCACCAAACTGTCTTTAAAAACCCTTTCTCCCAAATTTTCCAGGAGGCAGATTTGAAAAATTTCTCCTGTCTCCCCACTTAGCACCATGTGGAATTAAACCCTTTCTCCCCTTTCTCTGCTGTAACAACTGCTGTCTCAGTGTATCGGCTTCCTCTTGAGCAGCCGGCAATGAATCTGGTTGGAGGTAACAAACTCATTGAAATAAAATATTAATATCTCTGTATAGTAGTTTTGCTTAAAATTTACACAGACATTAGGATGATATGTTAAACAATTGAAATTTTTATAAATCAAAACAGAATAAATAAATTCTCATTTTCATAATAGAAATTAAATGAGTTACTAATTTATATAGCTCTTAAATTTGATTCAGAAACTATGTGTTAATGAAGTGATCTGAAACAGAGCTGAATTATAATTGCTTAATTCCTTCTTTTATAATTTATATTATAAAAAATAATCTAAGGCATGAGATTTCTAAAGGCAATATCCCATAATCCTAGCATTCTGTGTCTAATAGGAGATTGAAAGCATCCATGCTGTGAAAACATAAGCATTATGAATGTACATTTTATAATCCTATTAGAACTATCATCCCAACTGTGAATCAATGACATTTATTGGGTACTGATTTATACCAGAGATTGACAGATTCTTGTCATAGAATACTTAGCAGAAGTTAGCCAAATGATTTTGTTGGATGAACTTACTCAAATTCTAAAAAATATGGGCTAAAAAAAGATTAATATAGTATATTTGAAAATTAAGTTACATAAAAAGGATGCATCACAGCAAAAGTGTTAACCTAAGAATAATTGATTTACATTGAATTAGATCAATTATCTTCATAATTCTTAGTTTCATGTAGTTATGAAAGACTGCTATTCTTAGACAATCTTTTGAATGAATGTAGAGTGGCTGGTTTCCTATAGTTCTCAACCAGAAGATTGCATGCATGGCTTGAAGTTTGTAGAAAATTGTGATAATTTCTCAGTGTGCTAACTGAAAACGGATGTCCTGATCCTGTAAATTTATATTTATAGGAAATAAAACAAATTTATACATTTACTTCCTTGTGATGCTACAAGAAGCATCTGATGCTGCTGTCCTACACTATGCTTTTCAGTTTTGGGTTCTGGCTCATTAGTTTTAAGCCTTATGAACTGATGACCTAGCTGCATGGAGGAGCCATTCCAGAAGACCTTACACAACCAAAACAGAGTGCGCTTTCTATTGGCAAGGCTATTGGAAGAAAGGTTGATTAGGAAAGTGATGCTCACAATCTCAAAGTTTCATACACAGGTTACTCATTAATTACCATGGGGGAAGTTTAACATAAAGACATTTGGTGGACATTACCATAACCAAATGACCAAACTTGGCATCGTTAATAACTTGGTGCTCTGCTTCCCAATGGGAAAAAATGAGTATGCTGTAGCACATAATTTTTCTTGCCAGAAATGTTTAACCATTATCCAGTCATGAGAAGATAACCAGAGAATTTAGACAACTGGGCCTCAACTCTTCAAAAAATTTCAATTCTATGAAGAATCAGACAAGGTTGGAGGACTGTCATAGATTAAAGTAGACTAAATTCAATGGATGACCCCAATTGGGACCCTGATATTATCAGTACTCTTGAATATGTGCTATACATTAAATAATATTGTCAGATCATCATTAACTTTCTTGATGATGATGATGGAATTTAATTGAAAGAATGTTCTTTTTCTTAGAAGATGCATGCTGAATATTTAGGCGTAAGTATGTGTATGTGTGAGTGCACATGTATATATACATTAAGAAAATAAATTGCAAATAAAAGAGAGAAAATGAGGAAACAGATGTGACAAAATGTTACATTGTTCAACTAGTGAAGAATGTATGTTTGTTTATTGTACTAGTATTTCAACTGTTACGTATGTTTGGAATATTCTAAAGTGCAGAGTTGGGCTTGGGGAAGAAATCATGAATAAGGATTATTGGGTGAGCATTTACAGGAAAAATAAATAGTACAATCTAGATCTGTCTTTCTAGGAATTTACCATGTGCTCCAAGAAAATGAAAAGAAAAAAGTAAGGAAGCAGGGGAAGTAGGGCAGAGAATCAGTTACTCAAAAAAAAGGTGACATTTCAATCAAAGTCTCAGCCTCAACCTGAGGGTTGAGGGTTCTCTGGAACTGAAATTATACCACAGAATTTTTACTGTGTTTGAGGCAAGGGAGCTGGGGTTTCAAACTTCCTTACTACAAATACATTGGCTAGGGGCCTGTCCCAGAGGCCATAAACATCCAGGCACTTCAGGCTTTGAGCAGCAATAGTCCAATGGGAGTTTTCTGAAGAAGGTTAGAAGTTGGGGGGTTGGTGCATGTTACAGATAAACCGAATTGAAGTGGTAATTTGCTAGAGTAGTCTCTTTCTCTGTCTATACCCAAAGTGATCTACAGATTTGATGCAATCCCTATTAAAATATCGATATCATTTTTTGCAGATCTAGAAAAAATAATTCTATGCTTTGTATGGAACCAGAGAAGACTCCGTTTAGCAAAAGCAATCTTAACCAAAAAGAACAAATTGGGAGGCGTCAATTTACCAGACTTCAAGCTATACTACAAAGCCATAGCAACTAAAACTGCATGGTACTGGCACAAGAACAGAGACAGAACAATGGAACAGAACTGAGAACCCAGATGTAAAACCATTCTCATATAGCCATCTAATCTTTAACAAAGAGGGAAAAAGTATACACTGGGGAAAAGAATCTTATTCAATGAATGGTGCTGGGAAAATTGGGTAGCCACATGTAGAAGACTGAAACAGGATCTGCACCTTTCACCTCTCACAAAAATCAGCTCATGGTGGATAATAGACTTAAACCTAAGGCATGAAGCTATAAGAATTCTAGAAGAAAATGTTGGAAAAACTCTTACAGACATTGGCCTAGGGAAAGAATTTATGTGGTTATCTATTCTAATGGTCCTATCTCTGCCAAAGTCACAGCCTATGACCTCCACCTTCAGGTGCTTCCCTCTGTTACAGTTCCTGATGTCAAGAAATTTTAAGCTGCATTAGTAAAAAGAACAACACATAAAATAATTACATATGTTACTTCTCTTGCTGCTATACAAAATTAGCATAAACTCAATGACTTAAAGCAACACTCATTCATCACCTCACAGTTTTGTAGGTTGAAAGTCCAGTATGTCATTTCTGGGTTCTCTGCTTAGGTGTCACAGACTGAAATCAAGGTGTTAGCCAGGCTACAATGCCCATTTAAGGCTTGGGCCTTTTTACAAGCACAATGGTTGTTGGCAGAACTTATTTCCTTGTAGTTGTAGTACTGAGTCCCCATTTTATTGCTGCTGTCAGCGAGGGGCGACTCTTAGCTCTTAAAGACCTATTCACAGGCCGTGTCACAATATGGCACTTGGTTCTTTTTCCTTGAGGTCAGCTGGAGTGTATCGCTTTGTCACTTCCAGCACAATCAGAGAAACTCTACTGTTTAGCTTCTTACTTAAATGAGTCAGATAATCTCCATATCTTAAGGTAAACTGATTTAAGATGAAAGAGCTCAGGAAATTTCACCTCAAAATATGACGCCTTGGTATAAAGTCTATTTTGAATTAAAGGCTCTTAGAGATTAACAGGCCCTTGAAAGAGGCTTTTCCTTTATCTGCATAAACCTGACTGACCCACTGAAAAATCAAAAGGGGCAATTGATTCCCCTTTCTCTCCCAGTTATCTCAATATGTTGCAGGAAAGAAGATCAAGAATGCAACCAGACCTGGCTCAAGTCATTTAAGACATAATACCTGTCTTTCAGGTTAATTTACAAGTCAATATGTTTCCCCCTCCATTCTTCCTCCCTAGCAACCATGTAGTTCCTAAACAGAGTTACCTATACTCCTCATTTTCCCCCCTCCCCTCTGAAAGCCTTGTATAAAATATCTGAACTTTGTTGGTATATTGGGTAATCACTCTGTGATTTCTCCCTGTGTGCATGGTGTTGCTAAATAAAGCTTTCTCTTCTTAATCGGCCATAATTGCTAGTTGATCTTTCAGCAAATTTAGGGGAAAGAGCAAGTTTCCCACTCATCCCTACGGGAACAAATGTAAATCAACACTTAAGAAGGAAATCAGATGTATATGCTTAGGATGAAGAGTATACAATGATTGATTTGGATAGAATTAATTTAAAAAGAACACTTTCAGCATGTGGATTTTGCAAAAACTTTTGAAGAATTTTAAATGTTAAAAAATGAAAGGATAACGCAATCTACAAAGAAGAAATGTCATACGTAGGACCATGAAGAAATAGCAACTCGGTTACATGGGGCATATGTGTAAGTTTAATATCCCTGAAAATTCCTTATATTTGAGCTAAGATATTTTTCTTAATTCTATGATAGATGAGTTAATGTAGGTAGGAAGTTAGTGAGATTAATTTAGTCTCAATATTAATTGATTAAAATGAGTTTACATCACTTTTTTTGTAATAGCACCTAACAGGAAAAACAAACAAACAAACAAACAAACAAACCTCAGACTCTTGTCAACAGAAAAAAAGCCAAACTCTGTAAAATAATTTCAAAGAGATTTACTCTGAGCCACATTTGAACATCATGACCTGGAGCCACGCCCAAGAAGCCTTGAGCAAGTGGACTTTCTGTGGTTGGGTTACAGTTTGGTTTTATACATTTCAGGGAGACACGGGTTACAGGTAAAGCCATAAATCAATACATGGGAGGCGTATATTGGTTCGGGCCATCTCGAAGGGTCGGGGGGCTTACAGATTATAGGTATGTTTAAAGATTCTTTGACTTGTAATTGGCTAAAGAAAGACATGAAGCTTTGCCTAAAGGCTTGGAATGTTTTAACATGAGGAGCTGTTTATCGGAGATGAGCCACCTGACATAGATTTGTTGTGTAAATTGAGGACCTGCAGGTTTGCATACCCTTAGGCCTGTTAATGGGTTACAGGGGATGTCTCCAAGAAGGGAGAGGGGACATGATGAGGCATGTCTGACCTCCCTCCTCCTGGCAGGTAATTTAGTTTTAGGATATCCCTTTGGCCATGAGGAGATCCATTCAGTCAGCCGGTGAAGGGTGAGCCTTAAGATTTTATTTTAGTTTACACTCCGTAAAATAGTTTAAAGAGATGTGTGTTGTTCTAAACATGTGTGACCTGCCAGAGCACATAAGCTCAACAGGTACTGAGAAAATGTGCCTGCATTAGCTGGGTTACAGTTTGGTTTTACACATTCATGGAGTTACACTTAAGATTTTAAGTCAATATGTGGAGGGCGTATGTACACTGTACATTGGTTTGGCCCAAAAAGGCAGGGCATCTCAAAGCAGGGGCTTACGGGTTATTGGTTGGTCTAAAGATTCTTCGATGTGTAATTGGTTAAAGACATGAAGCTTTGTATAAAGGCTTGGAATGTTTTAAGATAACGATGTCTATTAATCAGAGATATTTACTGTTAAGTAAATCGATGGCCTGCATGTGTGGTATAAGCTTTGTCTTACACAGCCTTAGGCTTCTCAATGACTTAGTATCTTATTGTTACAAAGAATATCTCCAAAAGTGAGGGGGCATTATGAGGCATGTCTGACCTGCTTTCTGATGGCTTGCAACTCAGTTTTAAAGTTTTTTTCTGAGGTCCCCTTGTCTAAGAGGGGGTCCATTCAGTCTACTGGGGGGCTTAAGATTTTATTTTAGTTTACATGAACTTCTTTCCTTCTCTTTTTCCTACAAAAATACAACAATTGTTCGCATGTGCACACAAATGTAGACACTTATGTGTACAGCTACACATACACACACATACACTAACTGGAAGACCAAAGATGTTTCTTAGCCCATTGATTATACAGCTATAGCAAGGCATCAGTTGCAGAAGCACTCAGTGAACTATTTTAATAATCATTGCTATTTTAATGAACATTAATTCTCTGCTCAGTTACAAAATCCTCCAAATAGAGGCTGGTATAATCCAGAACTGAAAGATAGGTTATGCTTCTGTGAGGAAAAAGAGAAACGATAGTCATCAAAGGAATCTTTCTGAAGGAGTAATGTGAACAGAATTTGAAAATTTTCATCATGGCAGTATGAACATCTAAAACATTTGCAAGTTGAATGATGCTTCATTCAGCAAAGAAGAATTTATTAGCTATCATTCAAAGAAATGTGAGGATTGGAATAGAATTTGCCTCCAAAATAAAGGCAAGCAAATGGCAGGGAAAGCAACCATTAACTAAGTACAGGAGGGCAATGAGATCATTAAAACCTCAATGAATTGCTTCATTCAAATAATTATGGTAGTGAGAAATCTGGATAATTTATTCGGTGTCCCAATGTAAATAAGTTAATAGACTAATTACTGTAAAATTCAATGGACTGGTATTTGGAGGAGATTAGAAAACGATAGTGAATCACAGATCTAAAAGAAAAAAAAAACCGTAAGAATTCTCTAAAGAGAAAAAAGAGACTTGGAGTTGAATTGTTAAAGAGGCCCAAGGAAATAAAAGAAAAAACTTAATTCCTTTAAGCCTCTGTTTCTGTAATCCATCAGATTTATTACATTTTTCAACCAAGTAATATTACTAAATAAAATATAATTTAAAGTTCTCAAACATTATAGCTTCCTAAAAAAAATCTGAGGTTAAGGTAAACTAAGAATGAGTAAATTTAGTTGATGCTAAAAGCAAAAATATTAGATGTCATACATGCAAAAGGAAATAGCACTTTGTGATGCAATAGCATCCAGATGCTAGGACAGTAAAGGTCAGAAATAAAAAGTTTTCCATTTCGGGCTAATTCTGTAATAAGTAATCTTAATAAGCACTAAATATCCCACAGACAATTTAAGCATAGAGCTTGAGTGTACATGATTGGCTTTCAAGGATTGGAGTGTCCTCATCTCTATCCTGATGATCATTAAGAAAGAAAAATGTTTTTAAAAAGTGTCTGAGGTTGGCTGGTCATATTTATTATCTGATGAATGATTTAAAATATTTAAATCATCAGGGTCTTAAAAAACAAGAAATATGCAAAGAAAAATCAATTAGGTTAACCAAAAGATGTAATTTATGATTTATTTTATAAATATAAATACCAAATATAATACATTCCCCAAGTAATTCAAACTGTCACATAGACTTGTTTTATTTGGATGACATTTATAACATAACCCCATGTACTTAACATTTCCTATGTTCATAGATTCTCATTACTACAAGTAATTCATCTTCACGTGAAGTTCCAAAAATAAAACAGAAAGTTCTCATGTAATCTTCACTCAATTTCTCCCATTGGTAATATCTCCTATGACTATAGCACCATGTCAAAACCAGAAAACCGACATTGGTAAAATATATTTGTTTAGATCTATGCCATTTTATCACATATGTACATTATTGGTGACGACTGCTGCAATCAAAATTCAGAATGACTCTTTTGTGCTACCCCGTAATAGTCACACCTGCCTGGTCCTCCCACCCATGCCTAATAACATATGCCAACTACTGATTTGTTCTCCATTTCTAGAATGTTAACATTTTGAGACTTTTATGTAAATGGAATCACATAGTATGTGAACTTTTGAGATTGATTTTTCTTTTCACTCCCCAGCATGGCCTTGAGATCCGTCCAAGTTGTGGCAATTGTCAATAGCTTGTTCCTTTTCATTCCATGGTATTAATGTGCCACAGTTTGCTTAAACACTCACCTATGGTAAGACATCTTGGCTGTTTCCAGTCTTTGGCTATTACAGACAAAGCTGCTATCAACAATTGTGTGCAGATTTTTTTTTTTTTTTTGGATATAAGTTTTTATTTTCTGGGATAAATGTCCAGAAGTGCAATTACTGGGTCATATGGTGAGGGCAAGTTTAGTGTTTTGGGTTTTTTTTAAGTTTCCAAGTATTTTCCAAAGTTTCTGTGCCAATTGACATTCTCACCAGCACATATAAGTGATCCAGATTCTCTGTATCACTGACAACATTTGGTTTTGCTACTCTCCTTTTTGGTTTTAATTGTTCTAGGTTTATTATAGGTTTATAATAATATCTCATCATACTCTTTAATTTGCATTTCCCCTATACCTAGTGAAGCTGAACATCTTTCTATTTCCTTATTTGCTATCTGTAAATCCTCTTTGGTGAAACGTCCTATGGTGTCTTTTGCCCGTTTCCTAATTAAATTGTTTGGTTTTTTAACTGTTGAGTTTCAGAGTTCTTTAGATACTCTAGATAGGAATATTTTATCAATTATGTGATATATAAATATTTTGTCACAGTCAATGGCTTGCATTTTCATTCTCTTGAGAGGATTATTCACAGATACATTTTGATGAATTCTAATTTATCGACATTTTCTTTTATGATTGTGCTGTGGCGTAATGTCTAAGAACTCTTCATCAAACCCCAGGTCCCCAAAGTTTTCTCCTATATTTTCTTTAAAAAAGTTTTATAGTTTTAAATTTTACATGGACACCTCTGTTCCATTGGAATTTATTTTTGTACAAGGTGTTAGGTTTAGGTCAAAGTCCAATTGATCCAGCACCATTTGTCGTAAAATCAGTCTTTTCTTTATTGACTTGCTTTTGCAACTTTCTTGAAAATCAGTTGTCCATACTTATGTGGGCGTATTCCTATGGTCTCTATTGTATCCTATTCATCCATGTGTCCATCCAACTACCAATATCTCAGTCTTCATTATTATGGCTAAATAATAAGTCTTGGAATCTGGTAAAGTGATTCCTCCTATTTTATTCTCCTTTCAAAAATATCCTTAGCTATCCCAGTTCCTTTGCCTTTCCATATAAATTTTAAGATACAGTTCACTCTACATGGAAAAAATATTGCTAAGATTCTGATAGAAATTGTGTTAAGTCTATATATCAGTCTGAGGAGAATTGATAGCATTACTATGTTGAATCTTTTAAGCCATGAACATGTTATATCTCTCCATTTATTTAGATATTCTTTCACATCTTTCATTGTTATTTTGTACTTTTCAGCATATAAATTCTGTATCTGTATTATGAGATGTATACCTACATATTTCAGGGTTGTTTTCAAGTGATTATCAATATTATTACACTTATAATTTTAGTTCCCATGTATTCATTACAAAATACAACTGATTTGTGCATGTTGATCTTATAACCTGCAGAAGTGTTGCACCCACTTTAGATCTAGGAGTTGTTTTGTAGATTCCTTGGGGTTTTTGTTTTTGTTTTTGTTTTTTTTGAGACGGAGTCTGGCTGTGTTGCCCCGGCCAGAGTGCCCTGGGTCAGCATAGCTCACAGCAACCTCAAACTCCTGGGCTCGAACAATCCTTTTGCCTCAGCCACCCCAGTAGCTGGGACTACAGACATGCTCCACCATGCCCGCCTAATTTCTTCTATATAGACTTTTAGTGGTCCAGGTAATTTCTTTCTATTTTTTAGTAGAGACAGGGTTTCGCTTTGCTCAGGCTGGTCTCGAACTCCTGACATCGAGTGATCCTCCCGTCTCGGCCTGACAGAGTGCTAGCATTACAGGCGTGAGCCACTGTGCTCCTTGGGATTTTTTATTTAGAGAATCTTGATATCTTCAAAGAGGGACAATATTCTTTATGCATATATTATCTCTATGCCTTTTATTTCCTTTCTTGCCTTATTCTGTTGGCTGGACATTCTAACTCTACGTAAAATAGCAGGAGTGAGAGTGAGTGTCCTTCACTTCTTCGTAATCTTAAGAAGTGAGTTTGTCTTTCACCATTAAATATAATATTAAATGTAGGGTTTTGGTGGATGTTTTTTTCTTTTGCTCTTATTCAGATTCTTGTAGTATGTACTTAGATTACTAATTTGAGACTATTCTTCTTTTCTAACGTATACTCTTAGTGCTGTAAACTTAACTATCAACACTGCTTTAGCTATGCCACAGAAATTTTGAAATGTTGCATTTTTATTTTAATTCAGTTCAATGTACTTTTTTTCCTTTTTTTAAGATTTCCTCTTTGACCCACGGACTATTTAGAAGTTTGTTTTTATTTCCAAATATTTGGACTTTTCCTTTTATCTTTCTGTTACTGATGTCAATATTGATTCTGACAGAGACCTGTCATATGATCAGAGACCACGCTCTGTCTTATTGTAATTCTGTTCAATTTATTAATGTTTGTTTTGTTAACTATTATAAGATATGGTCTATGTTGGTATATGGTACATGAAATCTTGAAAAGAATGTGCATTCTCCTGTTGTTCAGAGTGCTCTATAATGTTCATTAATTTACACTGGTTGACACTTCTTCTACATCGTTGTTGATTTTGTAGTTGGTTGTTCTGTTATTTGTTGGGAGAAAAACATGTCGAACACACCAAACATAATTATGGATTTGTCTATTTCTCGTTTCAATTCTATCAATAATGGTTTCACATATTTTTCAACTCTGTTGTTTGGTGAATTCACAATGAATATTGCAAAATATCTTCTTGGTGGATCAACTCTCAAATTTGCAGTAAATAATGCTGCCTTGTCAACGCATTGACTTTTGCCTCGTAAAGCTCATGACAGACTTTGAAGCGGCACAACTGTAAACTAATAAAGCTGTGATACGTATTCTTGA